>KV749246.1:10432-30717 GCA_001692915.1 Glonium stellatum
TCTCCTTAATAACGGCTGAGGCATATGTCATGCGCTTCAGGACGTCCTCGGCGCGGTCGCGGAACACGGCGGCCACATGGGCCGGGTCTGCGCAGGGGCCGAAGATGTCGTCCAGCTCGGCGCGCAGGGCGGCGAGCACGCGGGGCGAGATGGAGAGCTCGTAGAAGAGCCGCTGCAGCAGAATCGCCATGGTGTCGTGGCCGGCGAACAGGAACGTCTTGACCTGGTCGGCCGTCTGCTGCAGCGCGGCTGGGGTTAGCGTGGGCGTGGCGGGCAGGCTGCGCGCGAGTACGCTGCGGGCGGCGCTGGCGTGCGGGCTCGTTTGCGCTTCGGCGTGCTTTTGGGCGATGGCGGCTTTGATGGCGGCGTTGGTGAGACGGGATAGGCGGTGGCGCCGTAGTAGGAGCAAGGGGTTGAACCAGATCCAGATTGCGGCTTGGTCGGTGAAGGTTTGCATGAGGGCGTGGAAGTGTGTCACGATGGTGCTGCGTTGGGAGGGCGGCCGTTGCGCGCCTAGGTCGACGTCCATCACTACTGTGCCTGTGGGGTTTAGTGGGTTAGTGTTGACGCTATTTTGGTGGGTTTGCGGGGGATGCTTGGGGGGCAGGGGGTTTACGGACCGATTATGTCGAAGGCAAGGTTCGTGCAGAGAGTGTCGAGCTCGAACTCGGCACCGGATTTAGCGTATGTGTCAAGATGGTTGAGAAAGGCGGCTGTCTTGTCGAGCATAGACGATATGAGGGTGATAAGGTGCTGGGGAGCGAAGCCGGCATTGTATTTCTTGCGCAGTTGTTTCCAGGCTTCTCCCTACGAATGATGTTATCTAAATGATTCGTAACTGAATTGACATGTTATTTCCGAACGGGAACTTTTAGATTGAATTATGTCAAAATAGACTTTAGACTAAATAAAAGAGAGTGCGCTAATGAAATGATAGCTACCTCTTGGCGAATAATCGCGTGTGACCCAACAATAGGGAGGACTTCGTTAAACGTCGGAGATTTCGGCGTGCTATAAGGAAACCGTTTGGATGGCCGCGATATTTGCTCCGCAACATCGTGCGAAAACACAATACAAACGCCGTATGATACAGGGCGTAAATCTAGTAACATTACAGGAGGGCTGCCAGCGGCTTTAGCCATTTGGCAGAATACATAGTCTGAATTGGAGATTGGAGATGTTAGTTCTTCAGGTGTATTTGCAACGGGAAGACTTCGAACGACCAGCCACATGCAGGAGCAGTAAGACTACTAACCGATATGACGTCGTCTATCTCCTATTTTGTAGAAGTCGTCAATGGTTTTCATATGTCCCAGAATGAGCGATGGCGTGAGATGAGGTATGTGTGTGTATTTCTTGAATCGTTGGTATTTCGCTTCTCTATAAAGATACCACAGGAGCAGTGGCGCAAGAGCAAGGAGTACGCCAGCCGTGTCAATCATCTTGCTGCTATCTGATCTTCTGATCGTAATCGTTGATGGTAGCTAAGAGAAAATCAAGCTTTGGCTGCCGTGTTTGCATCAATACGCCGTGGTAAACATAGGTAGCGCGAGGTATTATACGGGGGTATATTGTCGTCATTTTAACCACGGTCTAATCAAGATTGTTCTGCGTTTCCTTCAGGAGTGCAGCCGTATCGATCTATATTGAACTGTGTTTCGTCTAATTAGCCGGTTGCCTAGGTGCGCACAGATCATAGCCGTTCTGGAAATAACATCTGGAGTTCTAGAAGCGCAGCATCAACTCTAGCAACCGGGGTCGGACAACGACGTCTACTACAGATCTTCGGTGCGAACAATTATAAATTTCATTAACGAAATACTAATTTCGTGCACTGAATTATATACTGAATCTGCAAACGATCTCCCGTCGCTTACAATGGAATGTAACGTTGTTCAAACATCCAACCATTCCACACCATTTAAAAATTTACTTCATGTAGTACGCGAGTTCCCCCATACCGTGTTTGTCCCATACACTCTCACCGTTACCCAGGAACCGGAATCGATTATTCGAGTTATACCGAACGTCGAAGTGCTCACCGCCCATGTTCTCAAGGCAGTCTTTGAAGTGCAAGATACTGCCGGGGTAGACGCCCGTCACATGACCAGAATTCTTGCCGTTCTTATACCAACTGCGACATTCATCTGCCCAGACAGTACGCTTGAGGAACTCTTGTGCCCAAGTATTATAGTCATCAACAGCTTCTTTCTTCACGTCGATTGACCTGTGATGCGGATCTTCATTAGCATTGTGTTCATGCAAGATCTCTGCGCTAATGACTGGGACCTACTTGATATCTTCGGTTGCGATTTTCTTCGCCCACTTCAAAATGTAATCGCAGGTCCACGACACTTGTGTCAACACTGAACCATGCGAGATAGGACAATTTGGTCCGTTGAACATGAAGTAGTTCGGCATTCCATCAACCTGGACGGCGAAAAAGGCTTCCGGATCCACCTTCCATCTTTCGTCTAAAGTTGCGCCGTTTCGCCCCTGAAACTTCCATGGGGGTATAAAAGACGTATCGAAACCCGTGGCACAGACTATCAAGTCAAACTCCTCTTCTCCGTTTGCCGTCTTAATCCCAGTTGGTGTGATCTTCTCAATGGCATCCCAGCACATCGATGCGTTTGGCTTCTGGAAAGCTTCAAGGTATCCGTCTCCCGGAGTCAAACGACGACAGCCCGGCCGCCACTTGGGAATCATCTTGTCGGCGAGCTCGGGCGAACCTTGCAGACGATCAACCATCTGAGCTTTGCACAAAGCTGTAAGGCCTAATTGCGCAGGGTGGTCGCGATACATGCCGTAGAAGAATCCGTTGACACTTTATGAAAGGGCTATGGTTAGTCTCTTGGACCTAGAAATCATAGAAAGCTTGCCCAACACTCACCTAGCCTCGAGCTCCTTGCGTAGCTCAAAGTGCGCCTTAGGATCCTCTCTGAACCGCTTCTTATCCTCTTCCGAGTATTCAAAGTTGCGACCATCCGCAGTTTTATCAGCACAGAAGTTTACCGAAATCCAGGTTGGATTTCTAACGAAGTTGACCAGCTTTTCGACTTTCGGTTGCATGGCAGGCACACATTGGATACCTGAGGATCCGTTACCAATAACAGCAACCTTCTTGCCAGTATAATCATAAGACTCGTCCCTGGCATGCTATCAGTCACCGTTGTTAAGGCGTACGGGATTGCACTTACCAGCTCGCTGAATGAACCAGCTTGCCCTTGAAGTCGGATAGGCCCTTAATTTGCGGCCATTTCCATTTGCTGATCGAATTAGTATAACCATATACTCGGGTTGCTAATTCAGCTTACTTCAAAAATCCTGTTCCATTGACGAATATATCCGCCTCATCTTCCTTTACAGCACCACTCTGATCGACTTTTATCTTCCATTTACCGCTGTCTTCATCCCAAGTAGCCTCTGTGACCTTGGAATTGAATTGAACTGGCTCATCTAGATTGTATTTCCGCACGGTTCTCTTGATGTATGCCTCGATCTCGGGTCCTGGGGCATAAAACTTCGACCAGTCCGGGTTTGGTTCGAATAGGAATGCGTACGAGTCTAGATTAATACTTAATTTCGAGTCTTTTTAGCATTCGGGATCAAAAGCTTACGGGACGGAATATCACTGGTTACATAACCGTTAGCAAGGGTCTTTAAAGATTTCTGTTTAGTAGACGAAGCTCTTACCATGCAACACCCGGGTATCTGTTTTCATACCACGTTCCGCCAACATCAGCGTTCTTCTCATAGATGACGAAGTCTATGTCGTCCGACAGCTTGAGTTCGTGCTTGATCTTGTGCGAAAGGGTCAGGCCAGAGAAGCCGGCACCAGCGCAAATAATCTTCAGTTTCCTACGGGAGAAAACTGGTTCCTCCTTGATCGGAACCCAATTGCTGGGTTTTTTACCCTTGGCGACAGCACCTGCATGGGTGGTGTGAGAACCGTTCATTTCCTCTGAGGATGGCATATTGGCAGTTTATGGAACAAGTTTGTTTGCTGAATTGAGTCAAAGTATATACACAGTATGAGTTGGAATACAGTGTGTGGAATGAAGAGACAGAGAGCCTTTTACCGTCCACGGAGCTGACAGAAATACTCGCAGCTCTCCAAGACTTGGGTCCCGCTATCGTTGCCGTAATCGGCAAACATATGAAATGGGACCATCTCCTGGCTCCAGCGTAACCTTAAAGTTGCGAGAAAAGACTGATCCAAACTCATAGTGGCGAGACAGAACAGACGGCGTAATTGTGTGCGTCCTGCTCGTTGATAGCGCTGAATCAGGGTCAGATTGCTGCTAGCCATGACTGGCGCTGATCTGCCTGTTAACTGTCAATGCGGTGGGGGACTCACATAGACGGTGCGGGAGCATGCATATCCGCGGCTATCCAGAGGGCATGCAGGTAGCTCAAAGCAGTGTTTCATGAGTCGGACAGCCAATGATACATAGTCTTGGAGATGCAAGGCGGTTGAAGCGCCTTGACCCAGAAGGTCGAAAGGCCGAGTCCAAGCTAAGGATTTAAAATTCACTTCTGCACAGGCATTCTCGGGGGTTAGCTGGGTCCGAGGGACGTGCGGGGAATGCACATCTCGATTGGATTTTGAGTGAGACCTGTGCAAGGAAAGGCTGATTGTTTTTTTTTTTGGTGTTTATTTTTACAAGAAGGGCCGAAAATTGTGACGTTCAAAAGTATCAACGGAAGTGAAACTGACGGCTGCGAAGGGGGCTTATCATGCGGCGAAAGCCAGGACGCTAGACGAGCTAAGGTGGGCGTTTGTGCGGTGGGACAACCGAATAGGGCTTCTGGCCTGCACATCGGTGCTCTGGGGAGGCGTTGTGCCCAGATGCACGGCTGGTCGGCTCTGGACGCGCGGGTCTTGCGCGGATCACAGGCTGGCGGCGGGGAAAACAGGAACAGCGGCTAGTGGACCGACCAGTGGACCGACCCACTTCCTTGCCAAAACGTCCCGCCCCGTTCTCTCACCAACGCTCAGGAACCGAGCAGCGCCTGTCACCGGCCGTAGCCGCAACCCGACTAGCCCTCCACTCACCTCCCACACACCTCCACTCCTCGGGTTCCAACTCCGCCCCTTAGGGACAGCCCGCGCAGGCCCGTCACCGCCGTCACCGTCCTCAATCCGCCTGCACTATTGCCTATTGCAGCGTGACCGATGCTGCAGTAGGCTGTGTGGCGTGGCAGATCACCGTGCAATCTCGACATTCCGCCCATCTTGTCCGCCGAGTCCTCCTTCTGCCCTCATTCATCTCGTCTTAGCCACAGCTGGTGCGGCTTACAGAAACCCCTCACATCCCTTCACATTCTTTTTGGCCTAGTGTTTCCCTACCTAGCCACTTTCAACCCACTCTCAACCCACCATCCCCCTGCTTCTTCCTTTTTACGGCCTCCTGAAACTGACTCTTCACGCCTTCACCCCCAGCCGTTACTTATTTCCCTACTCCAGTTTAATGCCGCCTATTCCCCGTTGACCAGACTCCACTATGTCTCGGCAACCTCCCATTCAGTGCACGCACGCGGCTCGTGTGGCACAGATGCTTACGGCCAATTGCCGTGCTCAATCTTTTCCTCCGTCCCTTAGCTCCAGCCTTGATAGACGGTAGCCATGTCTTCCTTCCGTGCGAGACAAGAGAAAAGAACTGTGATTAAGCCAGGGCCTAGGGCTGAGGTCCACCTAGTCCCCCGTGCACCTAACCGAGCCAGGCCGTGAGAGCTGGTGACGGAAAAAGCACAACCGTTAGGCATGCTGGCCCAGGGTCCCAGAAACAGGCCTGAAGGAAATACCGGTCTTCATATGTATGAAGATCTTCAAGGGCTGATTGTTCCTTATTCTCTGTCTCACTTCCATTTAACTCTCCCTCCTTTGCTCGCGGTTTCTTTAAATGCACTCATGTCTTTGGCTCATTGATCAATTAAAGCTCTACCTGGTTACTGTGGACCAGAGTAAGCTTCAGTCATTAGCATCTGGAGCATCCTTTTGTTTTACTTTTTTTTCTTCTTGCCACTCCCTCTAAAGCCACCATGTCGGCGTCGGGTGCCTTTGGGCCAGCTCCGCCTGGTATCGACCTCTCGCAAAACCAGAATGGCCAGATCTTTGGCGCAGTCATTACTTTGATGGTGATTGGCACTATTGCTGTTATTATGCGATTTATAGCTCGAAGAACACCGAATAGTATGTCGCTCGCTGTAGATGATTATCTGATTGTTGCCGCATTGGTAGGGCATACCTTTATCCTTTAACCGAGACTTATACTAATAAGGGCAATAGATTTTCGCATATGGGACTGGCATATGTTCTTTATTAAGTGAGAACCAGCTTCCCATTTTTTTGAGGAGCAACTCTAACATTATTTCAGGTGTTAATTATGGCGGTGGAAAGCATCTTTGGGTACTTACGGCTGAGAACTTCATATCAATCTGGAAAGTTCGTGTGCACCCACTCAGACTTGATTTCCCAAGCACTCCCTCTAACAATCCATTTACAGCTCCTATACGCATACGTAATGATATACGCCACAGCAGTGACCTGCACCAAAGTCTCTATTCTGATGTTCTACCGCCGTATTTTCGGCATCAAATCTTCGCTATACGTATGTCTTTTTCTAGCCATCGGCTACTGGATCACCATCATCGTGACCATCAACGTCGGATGCCGGCCGCTCGACTACTTCTGGCGGCGATACACCGACCTGACGGCCGTGGGCACCTGCATCGACATTCCCAAATTCTTCTTCGGCAACGGCATCGCAGCTATGTTGATCGACGTGATCATCCTATGCGTACCCGTGCCCATCGTGTGGAGCCTGCAGATGCCGACGAGTCAGAAATTGGCCGTCGTGAGTATCCTGCTACTTGGAAGTTTGTGAGTCCATCCCCCCTATTCCCCCTGATACCTGCTCTCTACCACCCAACACTTCTAGCCAGTCCCCGCTAACCCTCCCCCCCCAGCGTCTGCGTCGCCAGCATAGTCCGCATCGTCACGCTCGAACGCAACGTCAAATCCAGCGACCCAACCTGGACCATCTCCCCCGTCTTCGTCTGGTCCTGCGTCGAGCCCTTCATCGGCATCGTGTGCGCCTGCCTGCCGACCTTCGCCCCCTTCTTCCGCCGCTGGTGGGCCGTCGTGCGCACCAAAGGCTCCTCCGGCCCCGGCAAGAACGCCTACCCCTCCGGCTCCGGCCCCAGCGGCCAAGGGTCCAAGCAGCTCAGCGGCGCGGAAGGCGGCGGCGGTGGGTTCAGGCTGAGTCGGGCTAGGGGGAAGGGAAAGGGGGGCGAGTGGACGGAGCTGGAGAGTCGGCTTAGGGATGATGAGGTTGGCTTGACGAATGATATTGTGGGTGGGGGTGGGCCGGGCAGTTTCAGGACGAAGGGGAGTGATGAGGAGATGGGGACGATTCGGGTCAAGGAGGATGTCAAGTGGAGTGAGGCGCATTTGGATGATGGAAAGTGAGCGAGACAGACAGACAAACGGAGGGTGTGTTTCTTGCAGCGTCGTTTGAGCGGGATCAGAATTAGAATAACTGAGGTGTTTAGATCGGGTTGGGGAGCTGTCGGTCGGTTTGACTGGGGAGCATGTTGCATGCTGGCTTCGCGGCTGGTGTTGCTCACCCACTGCACCCCCCTCCTGAATGTATGAGGCTTGATCGCTAAATGTCCGCGCTGTTTCCCGGGAATAGTGGCGACCGGGAACAGTGGCTGAGGCTCTAAGCTTGTAACGTATAGAGAAAAGTTCCTTGTGTTTTTATCATGCTGGTTCAATTAAGAGTGATGCATAGCGCTTGTGTAGACGAAAGATAATTTCCGCGAAGTGCCATTGTCCCGATATCTTGCGTGCGCTAGCGGGACAATTCTTACTGCAAAGGGACAGAGTTTCGGTGATCTCGCCGAGCGAAAACACGGTCTGTGACCCTTATGCAACAGATTCATGCAACGTACCCACAAGTTGAATTGCCTCCCCGAGTCACATAGATATACTGATGACGTTTGTAAGACTTGCCCATAATGGCACGATACTAAATACATTAAACCAAGCACGAGACTTGTGATCCTGATTGATGCAGGAACAGTACTCGGAGTTGCCGAAACGAAATAAAAGTTGCCGCCACCTAACCCCGATCCAACACCAAATCCTCTCAAGTCTTAACCCAAAAAACCCACTAAAGATTTAGGAGAAGACCAAAATAACTACAAACAAGCCACCCTTTCATTGACAATCTTTTCCCTTGCTGCTAGGTTGAACTAGTGAGAAGGGGCTTGAACACTTTCTGCCAAACAATCCACAGTGAACATTTTTACATCGCATTCAAACCCCTTCATATGTCCAAAATTTCCGGTTAGGTGCATCTCGATATGCCACAATAAATCAGTTATCCGCCAACTCCGAATGACCATAAAGCTCATCCGTCGCCGGGTCAAACGCGCAACCCCAACTACAGCCCCTTCTCAAAAATGGCAAGAACAGCTCGTCGGTCGGACAGCAAAACGTATCAGGGGCGCAGTGCCAGTACTCAATCCACTCGGTCCGCGCTATGACGAACGGCCTACCGCAAGCGGAGCAATCCTGTTGTGCACTACCGTTGGTTTTCCGGACGTTTTCGGCAGCATCGAGAACCTGTAGGAGGTGGAGAGGCGTATCGGATGGAAGTAAGCTTAGGATCTGGGCGTGAGAGAGATGCTGCGTGCTAACGCGGAAGGCGAGGTCGAGCAGTGAGGGCGCATAAATAGACGCTGTAGTGGGCGGAGGGGCTACTGATCCTAACAGGGATGCTGGGAGGTGCCTCACATCTAGCGGCAGAGCAGTTGGTGGAGTTTGAGAATACGGCGCCAACGTGCCATCGAAGCGGAAGAATGTGACTGGAGTTGATGCGATGAAGGCCGGGTGGTAGTTATAAGGTGCATGCGTCTGAGCAGGACCGACTGTACTGACTCTGTCCTGGAAACTGGATGACTCCCCACAGTGCCGCACAGCCGAATAGGCGGAATCAAAAAGACCTTTCTCTCCTCGGCTTCGAAACACGTTGCATAGCTTTTCTGTCCAAGCACATTGCTTTTCTAATTTTTCGAGTCTTTCCGTTAAATTGTCACTTGAAACTAGTTGCCGATGATTTACGGATTCTTGTCTAGCGATATCGAGCTTGTCTTTAAGATAATCAACGGTAGAGGTCATACCCGTAATATCAACAATCACCGTCGATACCTCCTCGAATTCAATACCTTCAAATAGGGGATTTGGGCGAACATTCAATCGGCGTAACTTGCCACCAGGACCAACCAAACGCAACAGTTCCCAGGGCAGCCATCGTAGCCGATTTCCTGCGAGGTTGAGCTCAATTAGGTTATGTAGCTTCGCGATACAGGATGGAAGTTCAGTGAGCTTGTTATTTCGGAGGCTAAGCACCGAGAGGTTCTGCAAATTCCATAGCTCAAAAGGTAAAGTACGTAGAGCATTGCGGGATAAGAATAATTGTAGAAAAGGCGTTAGGGACTCGTAGTGCTCAGGGCTAGGAGCTTCGTTTGTAATGCGAGGATTACGGATCAATGAGTGCAAAGATTTTAGGGTGGCGTTGGAAATCGAAGAAAGTGATAAATCACTGAAAGTTGTTAGATTAAGTCTTTTAGTAAAAGTTCGAAGATTGGTAGGAGATACATACGAAAGATCAATCCTCTCGTCACCGAGCTCTAGATAACACTCGATAGCTTGTTGTGCGATGAAATCATCCTGTGAGATATATGAAGGTGCAATTGAGCTCGTGATATTAACCGCTTCCTCATCAGCACACTCTTCTATTGTAGAGTACGGATCCTCATGCTGCACGCCATGATTTAAAAGTGTAGTTGCATCTGGAAGAGAATCTTGTGTGTCATCGCTTGCCAGCCACACCCCGCTGTCTACATTTCTCGATAGCTCTCCTTTAGTCTTGATATTCCGCGTTCCCACAACTAGCTCGTGGCTCCACCAAGTACCTCTATACTTCCTCTTCTTCCTATGGGCAGCATAGTTCTCTAATCCCTCTGCTTCTGGAGGATCATCACTGGAGAACACAGGTGGATCACTGGAGGTGTGTGCCGCCTCACTATATATGGAGTGAGACCTTTTCTTCCTGAAGGAGAGAGAATGTTGGGGGAAGAATGGCGGGGAGCTTGGTGGTTCGGGCAGATCGTGGTCCTGTTCTTGAGACATTGAAAGTCGGAGAGGAGAGAAGAAGGGAAAGAGAGGAGGTTGAGATGAGTGGACGCGTCGCGCTATGGTCATGTCACGCTTAGGGGAATTAAACATTTCTTGGCGAAAGCTTATGAGACTCGTGCGTCATCGAAGCAGAAGATGCTCTCGCACCCTTCTCCTGGAAGATACTACTATATAAAACGAGCTTCTCAAGCTTCTGCTGTGTGTTGGTTTAGTGTTATGGCTATGTTGATTCGTCTATTAACACGAATGATATGTCGTTTAAATTCGCGTGTTTTGCCCAATGGCACATCAATGGCCTATTAGCACCGATTTTTCACAATCCTATCAATCAAACATGCGCAAAAATGAAGACCTGTGGTGTTGAAAGAGCGATTATAAAAAACGCGTATCTTTACATGCAATCGATAAGGTATCTCGCGTGCTCGCGTGCTTTGATCACAACCCTGCCGAAAAACTCCAATCCTACGACACCTCGATATACAGCCCAGGAATGATTACCCTTTCAAATCTTAGCAATACGTCTAAATCCGATATTCGAAATTGTTCTCCCCTCTCCTCCAATCCCCTTGCCTTCCAGTGTATCACCCTGGCTTAGTGCCAACTCGGTCAACACTCTCCCTAAATCCTTCGTAGGGCTTATCATGCTCGACATTGTTGGTCTCAATACCCGTAGGGCAATTGAGTTGAATGCTGGTTGCTTCGGCATGAACGAATGGATCTCAGAGTGTGCAGTGGGGTCAACGCCAGCGGGTCGTAGTGAATATGGTCGGAAATTTGGGTTCGATTTATGGAAGGCCAGGAGCGCGGCTTCGGCTTGACCTTTTATTTTTCCAAAGAAAGGTGTGAAAATTCCTGGGTCTGTTGTTGCGCCTTCGCCCGAGACGTAAACAAACGTGAAGGGTGAGTCGGGGGAAAGAGTGCTGAAGGCCTTAGCGGCTGCCAGAGTGTAATCGTGTGTGATTTTAATGTAATCACTGTGATTTGCATCATCACTATTAGCTTAGGAATCGAAAAGACATCAAATAACTGTAGCTGAGGGGCGTGGAGTCACATACGGTTTGCTGACTTGGGTAACGGATATTCCGAGCGCCCAAACACATCCGTGAGCTCCCTTAAGCTCCTCTAGGAGAGCTGCGTCGTATGTGTTGAAGTCCTTGTGTATAATGACTTTTGCTTTGTCCTCATGCCCTTCCGCCATCGGCACAGGCCGCCTACTTAGAATAGATATCCGAGTTACTTCCTTCATCGCCAGCATGTTCTGAAGAACAGCAGAGCCGACGAGGCCCGTGGCGCCGGTGAGGATCAAATGCATCGCGAACGTATCTAGCTGTCAGTGATACTGCAGTACAAATTAGTGTGAAACGACTCCAAAGCGCTTAGAAGGTTGTTCTTGCGCGATGGAGTGTCGGCTCTACTTAAATATTCTTTGTCATTCTGTGCGAGCAGTGGGAATAGCTCACTCAGCACGTTAACCCCGCGTAAGTCACATAACTCTTTGACCGTGATTCGTACGCGAGCGATTACGGCCTATTGCTTGAGCCACAAAATGGCCAAAGCCAAGCTGTACAATAAGGCAGATAGGCGAGTACTGATTGGTGCGAGCACGCTCGAAGCAGCCCGTTTTCGACCGACTCTGCTGCTCCTTGGCAGCTCAAGTAAGGTTACGTCAGCCTAAGCAGCCTTCGGGCCAAAAGCAACTAACCCAAGGAGTCGTTTGTGGCTGAACGCCATTTTCACCATCGCCAGCTCTCCAGCTAACATGGCAACCATGGTATAACAAGAACGCTTCATGTGCCACAGAATCCAGGAGTTGGAGGAGATTGATTGTCTGGTGTTGGTGGTAGACGATGGATGATCCCTACCTGGCAGGCTGAGTGGAGCATAGCCTGTCTCTTCCCTGCTATCCGCCTTTCGCATTTCGCGCCACCAGGCTCCTGCCGCGCAAGATGTCCTCTTCATACGTTCTCTAAACCCGTTCATCAAATCATTCCTGTTTCTTCAGTGTTTGTCTCTCATTACATTCTCATTCATTCATGTTATTTTTTTGTCGTCAAAATGGCCACACAACGCGCCCTGGAAATGCCAGCCATTGTGTCCAACATTTTGCACCAACTTTCTGAAATGAAATACAAGGTCAAACGACAATACAGTCCCGAAGATCCGGTGGAATCTGTCGAATTCCGGCCTACTCTAGTCCCCTCCGTTCTTGTCAATAGACTTTGGGCAGATGAAGGAACATGTGTGCTTTGGGGAAACTATCCGCACATTCCCGCCCTCGCATCTATGGCACCAGAGAGGCGCCAGTATTATGCAAATAAAGTCCGCAAGATATTTACCATTAGCCCGCCACCAGGGAGCATGTCATCCTTAGAGTATTTAGCAGATCTTCAATGGCCTCTGCTCAAGTCTTTGGAGATGGAGGTGGACTTTGCAAGACACGGGGATCAAATAAGATCGATGCTACACCCGCAACTTGAGCACCTTGAGATTTCAGGATACATGAGTGAGGGACAGGAGTACTTCAAACAATTTCTATTACCTACTATCTTTGTAAGTTCCGCGTCTCACTTTGTACATGCGCACATATTCGCACGTGACTATTTTCCAGCGGTTACGTGACCGTTGTATACCGAAATAAAGCTTATAAATATCTTAAGGGACTCTGTGAGAATTTAAAAAGCATTCGCTTCGGACCCGGAGAATTAGATGTACCTGAAGATCTTCTTCACTCTAGTTTCCTGCAAATGCATCTCGAATGGACACCCTCTCTTACCAATATTGAAATCAGGTCGGGCCGCTTTGTAGAAAAAGATCCACTGTTCTACTACTTGGGGCAACGGCCGGGCTTAGAAGGCTTAGAGATGGATTTGGAGCCAGGCCTGGATCTTGTACCAACTATGCAGAATGCCACAGTACCGCTCTTCCAGAATCTAAAGAGGTTAACGCTCATGTCATACCCCGAAGTGGCTCACGCTCTGATCAAGCACCTCGGGGCTGTGGAGAATCTCGAACTAGACATCTGTCGCATACCAGAACAGCCCGTCTGCGACGCCGACATCGCTGTGATCGATACCACCCTCTGCCTTTTCTCCCACTGCCCGCGCCTCCGCCGTCTCACGCTCGGCTTCGCAGGCCTAGCAAATAATTGCCCGTCAGAAACGAACCGTCTCGCACTTAATGGCGCCTCTCTCATCTCGCTCAGCTCCACCTGCCCTAAGCTAACCCACCTCAACATCTTCAGCCAACCCTCCTCCATCGACGCCTCCGGCATCTCCAGCAACGATTTCGACTCCTTCTGCGCCAATCTCTCTCACCTAGAACGCCTCTCCCTAAAGCTCCACCCGCCAACCGCCTCCGCCCTGTCCGCATCAGCGCTTAAGAGCCTCAGCACACACTGCAGCAACCTCTCCAACCTACGTCTGAAAGTCGCTTTCGACCTCTCTGCTCTTTCCATACCGACAACAGCCAAGCCGAACGTCCTTTTTCCTTTTCTCAAGGAGCTTGGCTTCGCGCGGCCGGACGTTGGAACCGATTTTGAGGATGCGGTAGTCCATGCTTGGGGCGCGGTGCTGGAGACACAATTCCCGCAGCTTGAAGTGCTGGAGGCATGGGGTGATTGGGCAGGCGAGGGAAATGAGAGTCTTATCTATGTGGAGCCACTCGATAATTCGCTGGGAAGCGTGTGGGAGTTTTTGAGTGGGGTGGAGCAGAACCTGTGGGAGGAAGAGGATGAGGAGGAAGGGTGGGAGTACGAGGACGGTAGATTGGATGATGTTGAGGAGGTGGATGAGGAGGAGTGGGAAGGAAAGGAAGATTATGAGTGGGAAAAAGAAGAGGTTCGGTATTTGCAATTAGGAGAGCGCAAGCCAGAAGAGCAAAAACACCTGGACCTAGAGAACAAATGTTGATGAACGAGCACCTTCCAGGCGGTAACCGTACATTTGAGGCTGACTGGATCAGCCATTTCCTCTGCACACAATATATACTCACATTCAAGTGCAGGACGATTAGGGCTGAATATAGAAACATGGCTAGGTTGGGTATGGTATGGTATAATTGGGAGAACTCCATTTATATAGACTTCTAGTGAAATATGAGAAATGAACTATAGGAAGGCTAATAACACAAGCCGATTTTATTGGGAGGCTTTCCCGTATGCGTAGTATACTGAGATAGATAGTATGCTGAGATAGAAGTGCACAGTCACGTGATCTATGTGATTCTGATAAAAGATTTCGAATTATGGTATATGTTCTCCTTTTATCACATGTGTCACTGTAGTATCTCCGAAAAATTTGTTTTTCGCAGCAAGAATTACCTACCTAGTCTATTCTAACTTGGCGTTGCAGGCTTGGCGCAGCCTTGACAATTCATCAATCCCGAAACCTTGCGATCCTCCACTGTCCGTATCAGCAAACTTATCGCTTACCAGGTTGTCACCAAGTATAGTCCATGAGCATTAGCGTTCTCAGATATGTATCTGATAGCGTACTTGTACTGTTTTTCTTGATGAACGTCTAATTAAAACTTGTTATCGAAGTCCTCGGAGTAACACCTTCAAACACCCCCGTTCCTTACGCACATCTCAACCCCGTTGCTCTAGCTGGCATCTTTCTACCCTTCCAAAATGAAGTCAGTTCTGATTGTTGGTGCTGGGCCGTCTGGCTTGGTGGCTGCGAAGACTCTACTACATTCCACCCCGGGAAAATTCAATATTACGGTACTGGAACAGCAGGACCGTGTCGGTGGGATGTGGGCGCTAAGAAAAGGAGAAATGGGAGGAAAATTTAACCCCGAAATGCCGACAAATCTCAGTCGATTCACTGTCGCCTTCTCCGATCTGTCATGGAACTCTGTGGACTTGGACGGCGAGGCCGATGAAATTAAAGGGAAGAAAAAGAGCGATCACATGCCAATCTTCCCAAAAGCTTGGCAGGTCGGAAGATATCTAGAAACGTACGCGAAAAAATATATACCAAAGGATATTATCCACCTAAACAGCCGAGTAACAAAGGCGGAAAGAATAATGCAAGATGGAGTCAAAAAATGGAAAGTCAAATGGAAGACGCTGAGAATTTCTGTAGAAAACACTTCAATACCCCAGAAGGCAGAAGGGCCCCTTTTTGATCGTTGCTATGACTATTTAATCGTTGGAAGCGGATTTTTCTCATCTCCGCGACCATTGGCTCTAGAAAAACCAGAAGATGGCATCGACGGGCCCCCTTTCCTCCCCAAACTGCAACACAGTTCGGAGTTTGTTGACCTTGAAACGCTTCTGCCTAAAGGAAGTGATGCCAACGGAAACATTGTCGTCATTGGAGGCGGTATAAGCGGTTCAGAGGTAGCTGCAAATGTTGCATTTCAGATCTCAAATGCAAAATATGCGCCCCTTTCAAAACAAACCTATGCTAACTGTAATGTCTACCACGTATTTTCGCGTCCATTTTACTGCTTGCCGCGGTATCTACCTCAGGATCCATATAGTCCGGAAACCCAGAGCTACAAGCTGGCACCAACATTCTGTCCTCTCGACTTCTGCATGTACAATCTTTCTCGCCGATCTGACGGTCCAATATTCCCTATGCATGGCCGCGTGCCTCCTAAGACGGCTCTAAAGTCACATCAATTCATCCGCTCAGTACTTGGCGGTGACCAACGAGATCTTGGACATCCTGAAGTTGTCTATAATCAGCAGCAGCAAGAATTTCCGCCATATAACGGGCTGGTCGATCGATACTCTGAGTTTATAAGATCAGGTAGCATTATACCCATCAGTGGAAGAGCAATTCAGCTCGGTACCAGTACCAATGAGCCCGGCGCTCCCGATCAAGAGACCATCATTAACAAAGGCACTGTGAAAGCGCTTTCACAACTACCTTGGGATGTATATGCACCGAATGTGGGTAATTTACATACTCTATTATGATGCGCTAGGATTTCCCTGCACATGGCCTTTACCCTACGTGCCTCAAAACCTTTATTACACATGTGTTCGCTATACTAGTGCTAATGGATTACAGGAATGTAGCATTAACGATGTCATTGGCATCATTTACGCAACTGGCTTCTCTCCTCGCTCATCAATTGACTGGCTTTCGGAAGAAGTTTTAAGAGCACTAGAATATGACGAAAATGCCAATCGCTTGCCGCTTCTCCTCCAACGTCATAGTATTTTCAACAATCGGATACCCGAACTCGCCTTTATCGGATTTTACGAAGGTCCTTTCTGGGGAGTCATGGAGATGCAAGCTCGATTAGTCGCAAAGAAGTGGGCTTCTCAGGATGAAAGTGCCATCTCTCCGCGCATGTCAGCCAGCGAAGCATCAAAAGAAGAGATTGATGCGATGCGGAATTTGAGGAATGCCATGATACAGCACTGCAAGGATGTTCCGCAATTTTGGATGGGTGATTATGTCGGCTTCATAGAAGGCCTTGCGCAAGAGCTAGGTATGGAGCGGAATGATTCAGGTTTCAATGGGAGGAAGGGGCCTTGCATCGCCGCACGATATACTGATTCGGGGTGCGACCAATCTCAAGCCGAGGAAATCGTGCACGACCTCAAAGATATGATGGAAGCCTCCTTTACACAAGCCCGGTTTGTTGCTGCTGCTGCTTTTCGTGCTATGCAAGGTGCTTGGATTCTGCGACGCAAACTTGACAGTCGATTAGCTGGATTTCCTTCTGGAATTTTCAAAGGAACGGCAAATTTCCACCCTCGATATCCCACCGATCTCACGTTTGCGGCGGAATATCTCTACGTTGAGGAAGGAGTCTTGACAACTGACACTGGTTTTACACTCAACGCCAACCGACGCTACGTTTATCGGTACGATGAGGCCTCTGACAAAATTAGTGCATGGTTCGTAAAGGATGATGGTAAAACCGTTGATTATTTCTTCAACGAAATGCAGTTCCAATTGCCGAACCCAGACACGAAGGCTCAGGGAAAGGGTTGGATTGCAAAAGGGGCCCACCTTTGTGAACAAGACATGTATGAATCTCTCTGTGAATTCCGGTTTAGGGGGGCGAGCTTAGATACTTTTGGCATAATCTACGAGGTCAAGGGGCCGAAAAAGGACTACACGAGCGAATCCTGGTATGAAAGATAGCTTTCACGCTCGATGGTTTTCTCAGTCATTGGATATCCGGAAGGTTGACACGAAATTATCATGATCACTTGCAACTATTTGCTTAGATAGAACCAGTTTCGCAAATATTTTCTACGTCCGATATTAGTGGAACAGTCGATTTACTTGAGTACCTTCAGCTCGGGCTTTGGGATTCTGCCGAGTTCTTTGAGGGCTTTCGTGAGCTACCTCAAATACTATACATAGATTCAAGTAGATTAGCGTGAAATAGTGTATTACCGACAAATATCGTCAGACCGTTAGTCTTCTTTATATTATTTCCGAATTATCATGTACCGTCAGTGGTCACAC
Organism: Glonium stellatum; assembly: GCA_001692915.1. Lineage (NCBI taxonomy): Eukaryota > Fungi > Ascomycota > Dothideomycetes > Gloniales > Gloniaceae > Glonium > Glonium stellatum. Next base: position 28,082 of record KV749246.1, read on the forward strand.
CGCAGCACGAAATTCCGATCGAGAACTCAATCTTAATCCTAGGTCTCGGATCCACGCGAAACCGGGTGCCGTGGGTTCTAAACCAGAATACGTCACTTTCATTCTCGCTCGATCAGGAATCCTCCGTTAATTCGCTACACATAGAGCAGTATCTTGGCAAATCCTAGTCTCAAGTCATCTTTGTAACTAGCTAGAAGGGCAAGACCTAAAGAAATCCGAGGTCGGGCTAGGCTTCCACCTAGAGAGGCAACTCAAGCGTCAAGAGGAGAAGGATTCAGCGAATTATGACAGCCAGTGAGACTGTAAGTGGCATGCCGGGTAGTTATCAACTATGTTCATTATATTCACTTGCGTTGAACTTAAAACGAATATGCGTTTGTTTACGAATCCATTTATCACGTAGGTGCCAGGGATCGTGGGTTGGAAAAGGGTCCGATTTTGTGGGGCTTCTTGCCGAGGAGCAAGGAGGTAATTCCAGCAATCCAATTCATCGGGGACAGCCATATAGAAGTTACAAATGCACGGACGCGACACCGATAATGATCTCAAGGTTTACATTGATTTCATAGGTCTGCGTATGAGTAATTCTGTTAGTAGGTTTGCACCTCAATTCTTGCCTCATGTCTCATTTCGTGACATGCTCGAAGTCACGCAAAGGATATTTTTTGATCCAGTTACATCCTAAACTTCCTTCTTAATCTGACAATTACCATCCGTACTACCGTTACCGTAGGATCGGTTTCGGGACGACCTTAGACTTCTACCGGGTAACGTAATACCAGTCACTTATCCCTTGCATCGCGTTGTCTTTTTCACAAGAATGCTCCTTATTGGACATTCTTCCAGTTAAAAATGCAGAACTTGCCCTAGCCACGGAAATATTGTTCCACTTCTGTTCCACGATTCGGAAGCCATCTTGGCACGATCTGCAGGTGGTTGAGAAACATTTACAGATTGGTTGAAATCAGTTAGTATTCATTCTGGGCGATGGCTCAGAATTACCTACACCATGCGTTCAAGACGTTGTTTCGGGCAAGTCTAGCTGAACTTTGGTTTCGGGCTGACCGATGGTGAAACTAAGCAGGGCATATATTCCAGCTCACCCTCCATCAAACCTTGGGCGGATCGGACTGGTTTAATGATCATGCCACTTTGTCCACCTCCCACGCGACTTCCCCACTTATTAACGTTAACGTTGAATAAACATTTGGCTTAGACGCAGACAGCTATCTGTTCCAAACAATGACCCACTTCACATTCTTTATTTTTCTGGCCCTCACAACCCTCACCACTTCAAGCCCCGCGCCGACGGACTGTCCACGCACCAAGTGTTACACTGCGACAAATGAATGCGGAATACCATATGGCGGGCAAGTAGAACGTCTGGTTATGATAGGAGTAAATATCTAATTAGGTTTAATGAGTTAGCTGTTGGGACGAATGCGAGGACGCATCAGATCGGCTCCGGACATTCACAAACCCACTTTGCTCGTCGTCGACTCCGCTCTCCGCGAACTCTGTCTTTGCGACCCCAACTTCCCTACCCCTCGCATCTATAACTAGTTCTGGTCTCCCCTCAAGCACCGACATTGTTGTTGGACGGCTTTCAGGGGCTGGGCTGATTACGCCGCATACCGAATGCACTCCTTTCAGCATCTGTGTTGATGCAATGAATAATTGCGGTGTACGATATGGCGGGTCAGTACTTTAGACAGATTTAGGGTTTTACCAATTAAGTTTTAGTGTGAAATGCTGACATCAGATAGTTGCTACGATACATGCCAACCAACATCTCTCACTGCTCCGCCATGTCCTTTAGCCTCACCCAAATTCTCCTCGACATACGCTATCACTTCTGTGTCTGGAGGTCGGAATCTGTCTGCTGCCGCAAGCCCCTGCATAGGAATATTCTGTAGACCCTGGTAGCCCCTTAAGTCCTTAGCTAGTCTATTATTGTTGATGATTACGGATACGGGAACCAAAACTAGCGTTTTGAAGACTATTAAATGGCAATTTGTTGCTAGAGGGGTGGGAATCACGGTGCTATGACGTAGTGCGGAAGCAATCTAACTGAGTTGAAGGTATTCTTAGTATATTTATTGTTGCTGCTAGAGGCACCATAAATTTTTTAAGAAAGAACAAAACTCGCTAGTACTGCTAAAATCACATACTTTTCCTAAAAATTATGACCATCTTTTTGTTGCCAAATATTGTCCACTCTTAAGCACTCATATCCCTTTTCTCCGTCACTTGATCCGTCACCCGCCACACCACACCATGACCATTCATTTCACCTCAACAGGTACACCAGAAAAACGACACCTACCCCTTATCCAGCCTCCAAACCACAAGCTGCCCGGCAAACCACACCAGCACCGCCGCGCCCACAGCCGCGCAAGCCGGCCCCTCCACCGCCGCCACAAGCATGGTAAAGCAGCCATCCGGACCATTCTTGCGCAGCGCCCAAGCGAGGTAGCGGCGGCCGACCCAGCGCGCGACGTCCGCGACGCCGCAGCCGGCCATGCACAGCACGACGCGGTTGGCGAAGGAGCGCCACAGCGGGCCGACGCCGTCGACGCTGGCGGTGCGCCAGAAGAAGACGCCCGTCAGCGGCAGCCACAGCGTGATGCGCAGGA
>KV749248.1:0-15604 GCA_001692915.1 Glonium stellatum
TCATCTTTCTCCCAACAATCAATTTGTACCACAACACGACCTTTTCCCTCATTCATAGGCCCCCGATAAGGATCATGCTCTATCTCCTCTACTAGTGAACCCAGTAGCGACTCATCTTCTACATGCAGAGATTGGCCTTCTGAGGTCTGACTATGTGGACTATGATACGCACGTTTTGCGTTAGCATCGCTATTCGAAGGACAAAACGAAGGATAAGAAGCATAAAGGTGCTCCAACCTATCCTCATCTCTCTCTCGGGCTTCCTCCTCATCCAGTAACCCGTCGCGATGGAGACGAAAAACGTATGTCTTTAACACGGCTGAGTACTTGTGGATTTCTCTACTCCGGATTCCCATGCCAATCAACTCTCTGCGAAACTCCCGCCAAACCGTTTTGTCATCGCCTTCGTACGTCGTCAAAGCGGTGTTAATTGACGATGTTCCCTTCCTCATCTGTGCCGCTATGTCTTCCATCCTCTGAAGCAGCTTAGGGAGCGCCTCTTTCTCGACGCGAGCCTGGGAGCTCATTCCAACCATGGAGACATATGCAGACAAACTTGCCATCCTTTCCACCAACCGTTTGCTCAGGCCGTCCAAGTCGTGGTTGCCTAGTCGTATTCTGTCCCAGTTCCTGCGACGGTTCGTGCCCAAGCTCTTGTATTTATCTAAAATTTCCTGTAACTCATGGGCTAGGGATCGGCAACTCTTGGATAATGTCTCCCAGTCGCCAAAGTCTTCGGGATTATGTGCGAGGAAAGAGTTCGGCCTCAGTGCTTCGGTCTCGACCCACTTCAGCAGTGTTTTGAGTACAGCCAGATCATCTGTGATATTGGCATACTCGCCGCAGGCGTTTTTCCAGTTATTGTACGTGCGGGTTGTCAACTGTGTGACGGCTATGATATCGCCGATCGAGAATCCGAAAGACATGTCGGAGTGATGTGATGGGGATAAGGCTGAGAGCTAAGTAGCTACCGTATGCGGCAGTAACGCGCGAAAGGTGTTGAATACGTGAGCGGAGACTAATACTGAAGAAGAATTTCTGAGTCTTGTATATCCGTAGAAGGATATAAACTGTAGGGGAAAGCTTGAGTGTTCTCGTGGTGTGGGCTTTGAGGAGAAATATGCTAAATGGGGCTGCGCAAGGCGCAATGCAGGTGGCTTGTAGGCTACAGCCCGCCTTTCGTATACTATTAGCTAGAGGATATCTTGCAGAAACTATACACCAATAGCTTCACCGGCGAAAAGTGCTCGTCTCTTCCCGTCCACTTGGCGTATCGCAATCATTTGCAGGTCACATGGATGGCATGGATTGATGTCCATGGCACTGCCACATTCTTATCAACCGTTGAAGCTGTGAGTACGTGAAGCAGCGTGATTGGAGGCCTCGAGAATACACTTCACGGTTGTGATTCATAGTCGGTTTGGAGGTCTTCGTGTTACGATGTGCTGCGTGCTCCACGATGGGCTTACAAGACGAGCGCCTCAGTTTGCAACCTTGATTGATATTCTAACTTAGCACTAGTCCTCCCGTTAGTATTCGACGTTAGTGCAAGGTTGCATTGGTAAATTGGTAAATGGTAAGGCCGTGAACCATCGACTGTTGAGGCCATATTTGCACCGTTTGTATGCTTAATCAGCATTTTCTCATGCCTTTCACATCGACCTGCCAACTCCCAGTTGACTCACCTTCTCGAGCTGAAAGTCAAGAACGACCTTCTCCAACGTCCCTCCATCAGGAGTGGAACCTGTGATACGGCTGGTGGGCTAATCACTCCGGAGCACCTCCGAGGATCAGGTTCATGACACGGAGTGCAGCGTAAGCGGGTTTTTCTTCTCGGGGCTCCCCCTGGGCTTTCAGAAGAGACGAAAAACGAGAAGGCCAGTGGCAAAAACCATCCGACCGTCGCAGCACCAGTACTTGAATACTGGCCCTGACCCGGGTCAAACCGGCGAAGTGATTTTCAACTCTGTTGCAACGGACAGGACACGTCTCGGGTGCGATAATCCGCAGCGTCCGCCCAGCCTCGGCTGCTCTGTGACCGTGGTAGCACCTTGGTTAGTCTGTTTGTAAGTTGTTACACTGCTGGCTAGAGTGTATTAACTCTTTTCTTCAAACAGGCAAGACACCGACGGCCCAACTCTCCCTAACGTCCCCTCCACGGAGGTGAAGACCGAAAGGCTTATGACACGGGGTACTGCGAGAGCGGGTTGGGTAACGGGAAGCGAGTGGTAAAGCTCGTGGACCGTAGCGGATAATGGCAGCGACGAGCACCAAGGGTGGGACACTGTCTATCTGGCTCGAGAGGACGGATGCGGGTGTCGGTTACATTGCGACTCCGATGGGATAGAATGTAGCTTAAGGTGCAAACAAGCAATAGGATTGGCGGCCTATTGCTTGCATGGCCTAACGGCCGCTAGCCGACGTTAAATATACCCTACCTTATCCCAGTTAGCTCCTTGTCCAGTAATTGTTGCCTTTCTACTACTCCTATCACGTATTGATCTTCATATTGTAAAACTTTCATACGTATTTGGGTACGACCCGTGCACTTGATAGTGAAGTTACCGGTTCGTTGGTCAAGGATTATATCCACATCAACATCATCTCCCCTTCGCCGTATCTCCGGCCTTTTGTACGTACATATATATATATATATTCCGGGTAGGCTAATGGTGGCCTTTATGAGGTTCGTGAAGTAGCTGCTTCTGCATACTTTTGATTGAGTTATTCAAAAAATGTCTAACGTTCGAAAATCAGTAGCCGCTAACCGGTATCGGACGTGGACGAAAGCTCCTTTTAACGGAAGTTTTCTGAAATGCTTGTTTTAAGTTCCTATAGGGTCAACGGATTAGTGGCGATGTAGTCGTGTTAGACTCTACTGGTTTGTTACCACTGCTCTGTTTTACATGAAGCCTCACTAACAACCTGTTTGCTGTGTCAGAAAGCACTAATACACGGCCTAACTAACTGCGTTAGGACTCCGTAGTGGTATCAATGGCTTTGTCCCTAGCCACAGGCCTTTTCCTTAATCATCTATCTAATCTAATGGTTTTGAGCAGTATGTAACCTGCCGCTATGTGAGCTGCTAAAGGCTTATGCATCAGACGAGAAATCCGGTAGGTAGAGCCTCGGAGCAAGGTGAAAAGTTCCGCAGCGGCACATAAAAAGGAGGCCCACTCCACCGGCGACGGCATGACAGCTCACAATTCACTTAGCCTTACATTACATTACCATGCCTCAACCTCAACCTACCTCACCTCATCACGCCACATCACACACCTTCCGCATCTCAACACCCCTCGACATCACTCCACCACGCCGCGCAGAGTTCAGAAACGCGGGGTTGCATGCACCAAGACCCATCTCATTCTATCTACTCTCATAATTTTAGTAATAGCGGCCATGAAAAAACCCACCCTACACCCCTCCCAACCCCCCATCCCATCCCATCCCATCCCGCAATCCCACCGTGAGTCCAGCCAGCCAACCAGCCCTCAAAGCAACAAGAACAAACAAGCCTTTCCCCAGCGCAGAAACAGCAGGGCCATTCAACCGCCGCTAGCCGGCCCTAGCCCCTATCAAGCATAAAAGCGCTCTCGATCAATCCATCGAATCCTCTTGCCACTTCACCCCACCCCGCCTATACAGCCTCCAGCAGCAATCCCTGTCACCGCCTCGCCCTTCCCAACGACCGCATCCCGCACGCTTAGATGAGCTGGGTGAAGGCGCGGTTGATCGGGGAGCGCAGCGGCTTGACGTCCTTGTAGAACTCGACCGTCGCGACACCGCGCTTGGCAATGCCTTCGGGGGTGAACTCGAATTTCTGTGGAAGATGCGGTTAGTAGATTTTCTTTGCTTAGAAATAGATATCGAGATTTGTGAATTCGTTTTATCCACAGATTGGCAATTTGGAGACGTATCTCCCGGCTTCTCCGGGATAGGGGGATAGGGATAGAGGTAAGGGAAAAAAGGGGGGAGGGGTAGAGGAGAACCAGCGACATACCTTATAAACCTCCTTATACGGCCCACTGGCACCAAACCTATTCAGCCCAAACTGCTCATGACTGTACTTCTCCCAACCAAGCGTCGACATAACCTCAACACTCATAGCCGGAATGCCATCCGGAATGACGCTGAGACGGTACTCCTTACTCTGGGCATCAAACACCTCGACACACGGCATCGACACCACGCGCGTCTTGATGCCATGCTGCTCCTTCAGCACCTTGACCGCCTCAAGACACAGCCCGACCTCAGACCCCGTGGACACGAGCGTCAGCCCGGCCTCCTGGTCCTCATGGGCCACATAGCCGCCCTTGATGGCGCGCTCGATAGTCGAGCACTCCAAATGGGGCAGATTCTGGCGCGTCAGGGCCAGGATGCTCGGCGTCTGCTTCGACGTCAGGGCCATGTAGTAGGCGGCCGACGTCTCGTTGCCGTCGGCGGGGCGCCAGACCATCATGTTGGGCAGGGCCCTGAAATGCGCCAGCGTCTCGACGGGCTGGTGCGTCGGCCCGTCCTCGCCCAGCCCGATGGAGTCGTGGGTGGCGATGTAGATGACGCGCTGGTGCGACAGCGAGGACAGCCGGACCGCGCCGGCGGCGTAGGACACGAAGTTTAGGAAGGTGCCGCCGGCCGGGATGATGGTGCCGTATGCCGACATGCCGTTCATGATGGCCGCCATCGCGTGCTCGCGCACGCCGTAGCGCATGTAGCGGCCGCTGTAGTCGCCCAGCCCGAGGCTCGGCGGCTGGAAGTCCACCGCTTTCTTCCATCGCGTGTTGTTGGAGCCGGTGAGGTCGGCGGAGCCGGAGACTAGCTCGGGGATTACGTCGTGGATGGCTTCGAGGACGCTTTCGGAGAGCTTGCGGGAGGCGACGGCGGGGTCGGTGGGTTTGTAGGTTGGCAGCTTGTTCTGCCAGCCTTCAGGTAGGTCGCGGGTTAGTCGTCGGGTGAGGTCGGCGTGGAGGTCCTTGTACTCTTTGCCGTATTTCTCGAATAGCTGGTTCCATTCTTGCTCGGCGGCGGCGCCCTGGGAGGCGTGCTCGTGGTACATGTCGTACACCTCCTGGGGAACGACGAAGGTCTTTTCTGGGTCGAAGCCGAACTTCGCCTTGACTTGCTTGATGTCGTCTGACTTGAGAGGGTTACCGTGCACACCGCCGGTTCCTTGAAGCTTAGAGCCGAAACCGATGGTTGTTGTGAGCTTGATCATTGACGGCTTGTCCTTGACTTCCTTGGCTTTGGCAATGGCTGCCTCAATGGCCTCCAAGTCATTGTCACCGTCCTTGACCCACAGCGTATGCCAGCCGTATGCCTCGAACCTCTTCATGACATCCTCGGTGAAGGCGATCTTGGTGTCACCATCTGGAAGGCAAACAGTTAGCAACGTGGACCTTTACAATGGGCGGCCTGAGAGTTACCGATGGAAATGTGGTTGTCATCATAGATGCAGATTAGGTTGCCAAGTTGCAAGTGACCAGCAGTGCTAGCAGCTTCACTGGCAATACCCTCCATAGCACAGCCATCGCCGAAAAAGCAATAGGTGTAGTTGTTGACTAGATCAAATCCGGGCTTGTTGAAGACGGCGGCAGTGTGAGCTTGACCGACGGCAAGACCAACAGCATTTGAGAAACCCTGACCAAGAGGACCAGTGGTAACTTCAATGCCTGGGGTGTCGTGGGCTTCTGGATGGCCAGGAGTAATGCTATCCACTTGCTATGGGAATATGTCAATGAAGGTGGCCTTAGGACGCAATTACTTGGGCAATGGTGACACTCACGCGGAAGTTCTTTAGGTCATCAATGGTGAGAGCGTAGCCGAAGAGGTGCAGCAGAGCATACTGGAGCATGCATCCGTGGCCGTTCCTGGGAAAGCCCGGAGTTAGTAATGCTGGCCACTGATTACCGAGAAAAGTTACCAATGTAGAGGAACACGGCGGAGTAGCGCGGAATGCTGAGCAAGGCTCGATAGTCGCGATGATGATACGAGAAGTACGTCAAAGACAACAAAAGCAATGGTTTTATCCAAGACGGATATCCGCGGAGATTGGTTTCATGTCAAGTTCTGGCTCAACACAAAGCCAATATGATATGAAAACGGATGTTATTTGTGTGGAAATATGGAAACACCTACGAGAGGACAAATCTATCGCGATTGAGCCAGTTGGGGTTCTTTGGGTTGAAAGTCATGAATTTGTTGAATAGGACGTGGGCAACCGGGGCCATGCCCATAGGGGCGCCCGGATGGCCAGAATTGGCCTTGAATGTGGCATCGACCTAGACAGGCATCTTAATTAGCAATTGAAGCTGCAAAATCAGCGGAAAAGGGCGGGTGCTGCCTGGCGAAATTGCGCAGGACATTGTGTTATGGAGGCAATGAAAGGTGGTGGCGGGGTAGTCGATAACAGTAAAGAAATCTTACGGCAAGTGTCCGGATGGTATTGATGGCGAGCTCGTCAACCTTTCCGTAAGGCATGATGGCGATGATGGATGGGAAGTATGGAGGGTGGTGGTAGGAGAGGAGGAGGTGGAATGAGTGAAAAAAAATTGGGCTTTGACCTCTTGAGCTTCAGCGGACAGGGCGTCGTTGACGGATCATTTAGGGCGAGAAACGAGGGGTGGTGGGGTTGGCAGACGCGGTTCCAAGAGGCAAATCTTCCCGCGCCTGTTGGCTTTGCCAGTTTTCCCAGCAACCCCCCCCACCAAGCCCCCTTGCCCTATGAGAGTTCTGCCGGAGAGCATGAATAAGCTATCATGAATCGCTGACTGAGATCAAGTCACATCAGGTCACAGCCCGGCGCTTTACTGAGTGACTGACCCTCCAGCAATCTGCTGTGCCTCTCTCCATCTTTGAAGCCGTCTTTGCGCCGAAGGATTGATGGTTTGATTGTGCACCGCGCCGTTCGCGAAGTCAGACTGTTACCTGAGCGAGACATGATCCCCGGCTTGCTTAATTCTGCATCTCCGAGCACGGAGCTGTGCCCAGCGGCCTTGTTGACGCCCATTAACCCCCGTGGACCCCTCAACCCCATTAACTTCATGGTCTAGGCCAGCCAAGCCCGGCGGATTTATTCAAGAGTCCTTTGTCGCACTTTGAACTTGAGCGCCTTTGGAGATGCTCATGATTCTTAATGACTCTTATCTGAACGCTTCCTGCTCCAGCACTGCTCCAGCACGGCTCCAGCACAGCTCCAGCACAGCTCCAGCACAACTCCAACATCCTCTGCATCACTATGCGCTTTTTTCACTGATGAATATAATTCTGTTTACGGCCTGTTTACGGTCTGTTTCAGCCTTGCTTCAGATTGGACATAGCTCTGCTAATAGCGTAATTCGCTCGTTCAATTTTTGGTATTCTACCTAATCTACCTGACTCATGTTGATGATACTAGTACAGATTCCAACGAAAAGGGCCGTCAGCGTTGTAGTGAATGCTTTCAATGCCATGCCTTTCGCCCGACCTATGCAAAAGTGATTGGGTATCTATAATATACAATTGAAAAAAAAAAATTAAAAGGCAAAAAAACGCTCATGCCCACCAACGCCATCTAAAGCCCACTCTTTCCAATATAAGTCGTGTAGAAGAAATGCCGTTCCGGCCTAAGTAACAGAAATAAGTAAATCGTTTCCTTTGCGTGTGGGCGTCAGCTTCGGTACCCATAATGGGCTCTTCAACGGTTCTCTCCCCGGGTTTCTCCGCTGCATCTCGAAGGCATTGATGCTCTTTGAGCGACGGTGGTCTCGGCTCGCCGCCTGTTGCGCTGCGCGTTCAGGTTCTCTCACAAAGTATTCATCACTACCGCTTCGTCTATGCTGTCCACCTGTCGGCCCAGCGCGAATGTTGAGTCCCTTTCCATCTCCAGCCCAGAACATATTTTCCAGTTGCTGTGCTTGTTTTTCTCCACGTCGCTTGACTAGTAATGACGGCGCGAGAGGTGTTGCATCTGCACGTTTTCCCGGGCTACGCGGGCTACGCGGGCTCTTGGGGCTCTTTGGACTTCGTGGACTTCGTGGGACAGCTTGATTCGAAGCTCTGGGGACCTTGGGATATCGAATGTTTGATATTGGCGACTCTGCAACGGGCGAAAGTTGTTTATCATCCTCAGAAGGAGTCGGCTCATTAGGGTCCGCTGACTCAAACGAGGTATCCGAGGTGCCAGAATCCCTTTTGCTTCCAGACGTCCTAGATGTGGTCCTTGATATATTTGATGAAGAAGGCTTTGATCTGATTTGAACGAGCTTTGGCGACCTGCTGGGACGGCCTAGAATTTCAGGGCTCGCCTTATCGGTTCTTGGCAGGGGTTTCTCGGGGGATATGTAATAGTCTGGAATGTACCCTTCATCACTCATATCTAGACTGGACTCTGATGCGCGTGAGCCATAATATGAAGACGCGTGGGCGGACGGGGCAGATGCTACTAATGCTGTTGGTATTCTGACTGGTGAAGGAGTGCGGACAGGTTGGTATTGGCGAATAGGAATTCTAAGTGAAAGTGGAAGTTGTTCGATAGTTGTTGAGTTAGAATATGTTTGCGTTGGGCGTGTTGGCACATATTGTGCTTGTGGTAGTTGAGGCTGCCTTTGTGGTTTGAATGTCTTCAATGGAGGAACAGGAACTAGTGGCGGGAGATTGATCCGGACTGAACGTCGTTCCAGTGGCACATCTTCTTCAAAAACCGTTGCGGTAGTCATGACACTGTCAGGCCTCGGCGCGAAACTTTCAGGCCGTTGTGGCATAGGAGGCATAGGAGGCATCGCGGGTATCTCAGGTCGTTGTTGAACAGTGGGCATTGCTGCTATCCTGGGTCGTTGTTGATCAGTAGGCATTGGTGGTACCTCGGGTCGTTGTGGGACTCGTGGCATCCCTAAAATCGGGACAGGCTTTTCTGGCAGAAGCCTCGACATTGTCCTTGAGCTAGCGACGCTTTCTGGAGATGCGTGACGCTCTGTATCCGGACTAATAGCAAGACCAATCTCCTCAAGAGGCACAGAAGGGTTTGAGACGTCCACATTTGCACTAATTTCACGCGAGAGATCCGGGTTAGTCAATCCGAGCCCATAACCTTGACTTGGTTGGGTATCGCTGTTGTTCGGAGTTACACGCGAGTAGCTTAATCCAGGCCCCGTTCTGGGTATAGGTGCAACCCCAACACCTCCTCCACCTCTTCTCGGATCTCTAAGGTCATTCTTAGGTAAAGGGGCCAAGGGCTGGATAATTAAAGGTACGGAATTAGGATTTCCTTTTTCTGAACCTTGCTGGTCATCATCTTTAGCCTGGCGTTCATGCCGGCGTCGAAGGCAGACGCTAAGGATCATGGCTCCGACTGCTAAGATAATGGCTGCAATGCCTGCGACTGATATACCTACTATCTGTGCAGTGCTTAGGGGGCCTGGTCCATGTGCTGACGTCGTCACGTTCCCGTTCGATGATAAGGCCGGTGAAGGCTGAATGGAAGCAGTCGGCGTTGACATGGCGGAGACGAAAAGCGCAGATGTGGGTGCAGAGGAGGACTGAGGATTGGCAGAAAGTGATTTCCTGATAGATGATACAGATGAGATTGCGGTTTGTGCGGTAGAAGTAGGAATCGTTGTAGAAGTAATGAATGGGACGGTGGTTGGAAGAGCAGTGACCGTCAGTGCACTGTGAGTTGGTTCGACAGCATTCCTTTGCCCAAGGCAAATATTATACACGGTAGCGGTTAGGCTGCCTGGCTCAGAAGGACACGCAGCATAGAGACAACCAAGAGCAACCTCTCCGAGGCTGAGTCCTGAGGTACTATAATGGGAACAAAGACAGTTGAGATCTCCTTGGGAGGTGCATGATAGAGGAAATTGGTCGTAAAGAGAGGAGGCCACGCATGGCTGAGCACATGCTGGTATTGAGCTTTGAAGTGAGGACGGTAAGGAAGTATGTAATGACGTGGAAGTTGGATGCTGAGGCAGTGCTGCTATTAAGGTTGATGAGAAGATGACAAGTCGATTAAAGTGGCTGAGAAGCATAATTGTACAATATCTGCACGACAGTAAGCTGCCATTCTACCAGAGAATGCTGCTTGGGTAACTTGGTGAAGACTGACCTAGAAGAGTCTAAGAAAACACCATTGAGAAAACTGAAAAGGAAAGACGCCGGTCAACAGCGAGGAGAATGCTGGAAGGAAATGAAAGGAAAAAGACAAGGAAACTCGTCAGACGACACTCGTCTCATGGGGAACTTTTGGAGAAGATGGAACAGGAGTGGATGACGCTGGTAGGTTGATAATTAAGTATACTCATTTCTCGCACGCGCCCTGCAACAGCCGTGCACCAAGCAACCGCCCAGGGCTTTGCTTGGATAGACAGCCCTATGACTTTGGGATGCATCTTAGCGCTTGGGATGCCGTTGCCTACTTGGCAAGTAGTCTAAGCTGCGAAGAGCAAAGTTGGTGGCTCTAGAGGGGTGACAGAGGGGTGACAGACCGGTGGATTGGGCGCTTCCACCACGCCTATTCCGCTTTGGGTGGCACACGGAAGAAAACATCCACTCGGCGCTTACCCCGACGTCAGCCTTCAGCCAAACGGCTCTATTTTCTCAACTCTTCTCGAACTTCGAAACCAAAATAGGTCGGGGGGGTACGTCGCTCGCCGCGGGCTCGAACCACATCCTATCGTTCGTTCGAGCCTCGGGCTTCGTGTACTTGATGGACATGGCCGAGAGTCACTCTGCTCGGCTTCACAGTGGTCTGGCGTGACCCGTAATGTTTCATTGGAATGTTTCAATAGAATACGTGACTACCGGAATCGCAGGCAAAGAGGTTTACTCTTCGCATGAAGAATTGGAACATGTACTCTTATCGATTCTCCTATGCGTATACCCCGGCGTCGATGGCAATGCGACGCCGTCTTCGGGCTTCCTTGGCATGCGTTCATCAGGGGAACTGTCCACTCATATTTGGGGTCGAAGTATTTTGCTGGCATTGATTGGGCCCAGGAAGCGGCCAACTTGTGCCAGGGAATTGTTGGTACCGCAGTTAGACGTCGTACAGGCGTCGTACAGGATGCATGTCGTCAGCACCCTCTCCAGACAAGATAAGCTTGACCACATAACGTCTGCTTCTCGTCCCGTGTTTACATTCAAGAGTCTATTTCAAGAATTCTCCGTATGGAGAGTCAGTTGGTGAATCTAAAGGCGACCAATATTTTGTTCGCTCGCTCGCTTTCCGCACAGTTCAGCCGTAGGAGCCTGAGAGTATTGGAAGTGCGTTTGCAAGACAATTGCAGAACCCAGCTTAACGCCAGCCACCTTTATTAGATGCCATAGTCATTTTCAATTCACTAATCAGGCTCATTTGCGTACTGGATCAATCCGGTCGTAGTCCTGTCGTGACGCTGCTGTCAGCCTTCGTAGGATCTCAGCTACAGCTGACCGTCTCTACCCTAAAGCTGTGTCGGTGGTTTGGTAGACCTGGGCTTCCGAGGAAAGCCGCTTTTCATTTCCTTATATGAATTGAGCTAGTCATTTGTACAAATTGGATCTTGAATCGTCCATTACTGCGCTTAGCAGAGGCGAGGAACTCAACGGTTAGCCGCGGTGCAATTGTGCAGCTCCTTGCAGCACTGATCTGATTGGGGGCCTCCCGCTGTCATAAGGGCACTGAGCGCGGCTGAGGCCCCTATGGCTTATCTCGGAGAATTCCTGCAATGGCTTTCGGGTGATTTTGTGGGCGTCTGGAACTGCCTGGCGACCAATTGTCCGCAGGGCATTGAGAGCAGGATACGACAAGAGGAGAAGCTATCGCGAAGTTGATCAGGCGGAAGGTTCTGGGTGATGCAGGATGAGCTGAAAGTACTGAGGTATGCCCGATGGGGAGCAGAGCCTCCACTTTTCTGCTGCTGTCAGGCCGCAAAAAACATGTGATGGGGCCCACAGGGGGCGGTGGCGAAGATGCCCCTGCATTTTAGGTTGGGCTTGCCGGGGATCCTTTGAACGCACGACATCCCCATCTAACCGTTCGATCGTCTTCAACCAACATCGCCTCACGTCAAAATTTGCTCCATGTTTGCCGCGGAAGGAAAATGTCATCTCCGACCATGATACAAACTGATATTTATAATGGCCTTTCGGCGCGGTATTCCCGTCACCCAGCCTCGAAAAAATCCTGTGCCCGACGGTTGGTTCAATTGACTCACCACCACTTTTGCCTGAGCCTGGCATTACAACGTTACTTTCTCCTTATCAAACACCATAGGCCCTTCAGATGCTGGCACTGTGGTATTGGGCGAAAGTATCTTGGACATAGACCCATATATATTATCGCTGCCAGCTTCTCCCCGACCAACGGAGCGGCCGAGAAGACACCGCACTGGGTCATTGCGCCATCGTCCTAACCCTTCTCTTACCAAAGCGGGTCTATTAGCTATCTGTGTATCGGCCATAGTTTCTACGGTGAGGTGTACCGGCGACATCAAATCCTGATAGCACGTTGTCTGCTGCTACCGCCACTGCTGCTGCTAATAATACTATCAAACACCACACGTGCGATTAAGCTATCCACTAATCCAAACAGCCACTGCCGTTGACGAGTAACGGTGGGTCTGTCTTGTTTCCTTGGTTCCCTTTCATTAAGAATTTTCAACCGGCATTGCCCCTTGTGGTATATCTTTGTCTAGCTTACGCACCTCACGCCTTTGTCTGTCTAGAACCGTGAAAGCCCTCTTTTAAGCTCCAGTTTCGATCTACCTTCCCGCGGCCCCGAAAGTGATGATCTTCCAAGGGAATGCCTTATTGTGAACGTCGCTGGTGGAGCCATTTTGTTGGGCTTCTATTCTCCGATATTCTGCCCTTATCAACCCCTACGGTGTGACCCGTTCGTACCTATTTTTTTTTGAAGCTTGCATGGTCCGTCTCGTCCGCTGCTATCTGTCGCACTCTAATTCTGCTATTTCCGTCCATCTAGAACCTCGTCCATTGGTCTTGTCTTGGTGCATTTGTCCCTGTGACTGGTATCAGAAGTCCGTCAGAGGAAACTGCCATCCAGCAGTCGTTAGATCGGAAAATTCAGGAGCTACTGGGCTGCTATTTCACACACCATGGAGCCCTCGGATTCCGTGTGGCAATATCACAATTTACATCCTTATTTCGAAGATTCAATGGGAACCCCGGGCGACAGCGGCCCTTCCAGCCAAGGCACAAGCACGCCCATAAGTAGAGCAGAAAGCGCTGTATTCGGAAAGCCAAGTCGAAAACGGGTGGGCTTCATCCCAGATGCGCCCTCTGAACCTTCGGGTCCTTCCGTTAGCCCTGGTCCTAGTCATGGACGTCAAGTCCTCGGCGCTATCACGCCAGAGGAAATCCATGAGGAAGGGCTAGGTTCTAACTCATCACCCATCTCGAGCGAGCGACCTGAGCTTTCTCATGTTGACCTCTCTGCAGAGATCCATAAGGCATTCGGCCAGTCCTACGTCCCGAAACCCAGGCCCGCGATTCGGAGAACCGGTCGCACACCACCGGTTCAATTTCTCCTTGGCGATGAAGACGAACATGCTGGCGAGGAGAAGCGACGTTCAGTCAAGGAGGCACAGCAACGGGCAACGAGGCTTGCGAAAACACTAGAGGGCTATTCTGCACCTGGATCCCGGAGAAATTCACAGGAAAATCTAACCTTTCTCACTCCCTCAGAAGACTACCCTGCAGGCAGGGTAGAAAACATACCTCTCGTAGATATGGGCAGAGAGACTCCGGGAGAGCAAACCGACGACGATGAGCCCATAGATCCGAACTCAAAGCGATACATGGCTGAGGCGGATAAGTTACTACGACATCATACCATTCGAGCACGCCCGAGATTAGATGATTTATACCACTCCGAAACGGCTACCCTTCGATCGGGCCAAGTCACGCCTATGAATGAAGTAGAACCTGAAGATAAGCACATCCCACGACCATCCAAATACCGAACTAGCGTCCTCGGCACCTTATTGCAGCTCTCCGGACACTCAAACCCGACAGGTGCCATGCGGACGGGGCCAGGTGGATACGTAGGATCGTTAGGAAACCCAAGGACGGCAGGGCATTCACGATATGCAAGTGAGGGCACCGCACGGTATGGGAGTGAGGGCTTCACGTTTAGTGGCGCTTCCACAGCTGCCAATACTCCTATGCCCTCCCCTCCTGCCTCTGGCACAAGTACTCCTGTTCATACTAAGCATTGGTACTCTAGGAGTGCGAATCCATCGTCCTCCTCTATAGCTAAGCTTGTCGAGTTATCAAACATGCTAGCCGCACCAGCCCAAACGGACCTTGGCGAAGAAGTAACTGAGAGGTTAAAACAGAGTCGCCCAAACCTGAGCAAACGGACGAAAAGTAGTCATTCCCTATCGTCCGCCTTTAGCAAGATTAGTAGGTCCAGCCATGAACAGATCAAAATTAAAATCCACCTCGCGGACACGTTGGCACGACAGGAGTATCTCCGCAAACTATGCAAGGCGCTCATGAGGTACGGTGCGCCTACCCACCGGCTTGAAGAGTATATGAACATGTCGGCCCGCGTCCTGGAGATCGAGGCCCAATTTTTGTACATACCTGCATGCATGATCATCTCATTTGACGACTCATCTATCCACACCACCGAAGTGAAGCTCGTGCGGACTACCCAGGGTGTTGACTTGGGCAAGCTGCGGGACACGCATGAGATATATAAAGACGTAGTACACGACCGTATCGGCGTAGAGGAGGCAACCAGGCAACTTCAAGAAATCCTCTCACGGCGGCCCAAATACACCCCCTGGATGCTGGTGCCGGTCTACGGGCTCGCGTCTGCCTCCGTCGGCCCCTTCGCCTTCCAAGCCCGGCTCATCGATCTCCCCATCTGCTTCCTGCTCGGCTGCATGGTCGGCTGGCTCCAACTTATCATCGCGCCGCGCAACGACATGATCTCGAACGTATTCGAAGTCAGCGCCGCAGTGATAACCTCGTTCCTCGCACGCGCCTTCGGGACGCTGCACAACGGCGAGCTGTTCTGCTTTTCCGCGCTCGCCCAATCCAGCATCGCGCTCATCCTGCCCGGCTTCACCGTGCTCTGCGCCAGCCTGGAGCTGCAATCCCGCCACATCGTCGCCGGCTCCGTGCGCATGGTCTACGCCATCATGTACTCGCTATTCCTAGGGTACGGCATCACGATCGGCTCCGCGCTCTTCGGCCTCATGCACCCCAACGCCGTCTCCACCACCACCTGCACCGGCCCAATGCCAACTAACTACTCCTACCTCTTCGTCGTCCTCTTCACCCTCTCCCTCATCGTCATCAACCAGGCCAAGTGGTCCCAGGCCCCCGCCATGCTGCTCCTCTCGCTCGCCGGCTACCTCGTCAACTTCCACTCCTCGAAACACTTCAAGGGGAACGCGCAGGTCAGCAATACGCTGGGCGCGCTGGCCATCGGGGTGCTGGCCAATCTGCACGCGCGCCTCGGCCGCTACGTCGATAACTGGTGCCTCGATTGCTGGGAGGAGAGGCTGAGGCCGCGCTGGCTCCGCGCCCGCAAGCGCTTTTGGCGCCGACGCCCGCGCTCGCGGGTCCCGAGAGCCTGGGCGGGGAGGACCACCAGCACCAGCACCAGCACCAGCACCAG
>KV749249.1:356-23637 GCA_001692915.1 Glonium stellatum
TCCCTAACGGCAGGCTCGTAGGTTTTAAGCTGGCGCTGGTACTGTGTAATGTCACTGCTTTTTAGCCCCCAATCTGCAGCGCGAGCCCCAGCGGCCCTTGTCGCAAGTGTAACTAGTCACGGGATTAGGCCTGGCTACTGCATCGAATCAGTCCTCAGCCCTGCTGTGCGATAGTTGCGCTAACCGAAAATGAATGAGAAAAGAGGAAAGAGAAATGAGAAATCGAGGCTCAGTAGAGTGGGGAGAAGAGCGCCAGATAGCAGTGCCTTCGATACTCACCATGTCATCAGCCGCCTCAATACTCCCTTTTTTCGAGGGCATACGTCTGGATGGTAGCCCGGGCCCATGGATCGAACAACAGCTGTTCGGCGAACTCCCGCACATCACCGCCGGTTCACCGTGGCCCAGCACGCCTACCGGCTGCCTGATAGCTGACATGGGAAATTATCTCGTTCGATTGCTCCACGTCCTCGCCACCTTTGCGCAGAATCTTCTCTCAAAGGACCTCATCTCGATGCATATTGACGAACGGATGCAAGAGCTAGTAGCGGAAGATGATTTGCACACCGCCAATTTTCTAGATGACAAGCATGCCGCGTTGAAGTGATATTATAAAAGCTCTTGACTCCATACCTTTTTGCGAACTAACTTGAACACAGGCAAATCGCAACCAAGTTGAACCAAGCTTTAAAGGACTGCGAAAATTATTGGTCGTTCACACTATCCCACCCAGACTCCGCAGAGCCATTTCAGGAGTCCCACAGTACTGAGTACCCAATTGCGCACCAACCCCCTGAAGCCGTTTATGCAGATCATTCTTCAAGACCCTCAAGTCATATGAATGTGACCGGGTACTCTATACCGACCCAGCAGAGTTCTTCCGGCGATCCAGATCCTTTTGAAGGTGTTACATTCCCCTCGACTTCTGATTGGAGCACTGCAGAGATCCCGGTCTCTAGCAATAATAATATATACGCTCCTAGTTCGTTGGGCATGGAAGCAAGTGATAGCGTGTCACCTAGTGATACTTCAGAGTCCGTCCCTGGCGTCCCACTACGGGAGCAATTGAAGGCTCGTGGGAGGGGACAGTACACCTGTCCGCATGGAAGGGACTGTAAGAAAGGTGGTGTTCAACCCAATGGCGAACTCACAATCTTTGAAAGGAACTCGGCCTTTAGGTATTCTACTTCGATTTATCGGATCGTTCTTATTGCTAATCCCGAGGTGCACAGATCTCATTTGCAGCTGCATGAACGGAACTTTAAGTGCGATATTCCAGGCTGCACCAATAAAAAGGGGTTCGCAAGGATTGATCAGCTTGAACGACATAAGAAGACAGTGCGGCATAGTGCTCCGGGAACAATATATGAAATTCAACATAACCAGACTTAGGCAACAAATGTTACCCGCTTTATCCCAGGAACAGCTACAAATGCCACCATTGAAGGCTTGAAAATATTGGCGTTGGAACACTCTGTACATTCATTCTCAGCCCAAGCAAAAGAAATCAGTCAACATGGCCCTATCGTAATGCAAAAAGTAAATCAAGAAGAGCGTCAGCCAGTTTCAGCACCCCACACGCCACACGACTATATAATCAGAGCCCGGCCATTATACCAAGAAAACAAAATCCACTCGGACCTGTTGAGCCCCTCCGCTCACATACTTGCTATCTAGCTGCCTCTATGTCAGCGAGAGTATTCTTAAACCTTGCAGAGATTCCATCAAGGTCCTCCAAAGACGACCTCAGGATGTCGGCTAATTGTGAAAGCCTCTGAGCCGCCATACAATTGCAGCCACCCTGCAACGCTTGTCTAATAGTCCACGATTTAGCCAGAGGCTGTCAATGACTCAATTGAAGCATACCTAAGCTCTTTTTCATCACACCATGCCCCGATATGATGGAATGAAGTACCGGATTGCGTGTATGCTCGGCCGCTTGCTCGAGCTTCGTAGCTCGCACTTGTCTCGTTCGAATCACTAAGTTTGTCCGTGGATGATGCGGGCGGGTCGTCCGGGCCCTGGGCTACCTTGTAGTCGGGGAACGTTGAAGGGACAACGAGGTTGGCCATGAGCCGATCACCCTCTGTGTCTCCAAGCCATCTCCGCACAGTAAAAGGAAGCTTCGTATAACCGCTTTCTTGAGGCTCAGAACTGCCAAAGAGGTCGTAAGAAGGCGAAGCAGCATGTAGGCCTGGCTCGGAATTTTTCTCGCGCACAAGAGTAAAGGAAGAAGTCTTGCATTTTAGAGAACTGGCTTCTCGGTAAGGGTGTGAGCTGTGCGAGCCAGCTTTGGTTGGCCTAGATACCGAAGACATGACGAGTAGTAGATAAATGAATGGTATGAAAAGTGGTTGTGGTCATATATAAGTTTTTCGACTGGGGTAGTATGAATACTAGCAGAGGTTCTTTGCATGTTCTAATGCCTATGGACATTGTATTGTTATATATTCCATCCTAGGCAGATGAGTTTGTGGGCGTTTTGCAGTGCGCCTTGCTGATAATGGCCCCTGTGAATTTCGCCTCAAAAAGTAGTTTTCTCTTTTTTCCTAAGGTCGGAAGAGTGAGTAGTCAGCAACGAGCTGAGAATTACAGAAAGTAATGGCCCCCACCAAGAGCTTATGCGCCACAAGGTCTTTGAGGCTACGCAGGAAACGAAGCTTGGTCACTGCCTAATGTCTTAGTTACCGGGGGATAATGTGTCCTACACAACCGATCAGAGACATCTATACCCAATTAACACCATCTTCAATTAATATGCGGATCCTGGAAAAATGCCTGTCCCAACTTGTCCAATGAAAGGACGACGCCTATGCAAACCCATGGCTTCAGGGTAAAAAGTGAAAAGAGAAAACAACGCTAATCAGCTGCACGTACCATACCGTAATGGACAACCACACTCCGTCATCCGCTGAACAGCAAACTTTGAGTAGATAAATTGGGGCTATGTTCCTTTGAATTGAGGCTTCGTATGAATGCCTTATTGTTTCAGCTAGCGAGTAGGTCTTCCCGCATAATTCGTGCCACATCTTCATCGTTTAGGTCCATCCATTCGAACACAATGGCTTCTTCCCCTTCATATCTCATTATCGGTGCTGGGGTCTTTGGTGCCTCAACGGCCTACCACTTAATCAAAAACGATCCAACTGCAGTCGTTCGCCTTGTAGACCGGACGCCGTACCCATGCCCCTTAGCCGCCTCCTGGGATTGGAATAAAGTGGTGCGCGCCGATTATGGAGATCTTTTCTACATGGAAAAGGCTCTCGAGGCCATCAATCTCTGGCGGACTGATCCTTTATACAAACCCTTTTACCACGAAAGCGGCTTGGTCAACATCGATAACACAGGTCTCGGAAGGCGAATGATTGAAAACTACAAAAAATTGAAGACAGACGTTTCTCCGGAGATGCTGAGACCGGAAGAGTTCAAAAAACGTTACAACGGATTTTTCGAGAACACTGACTTCGAAGACGTGGAAGAAATATTTATTAACAAAAGGAGTGGATGGGCAGAAGCTACGAAAGCCCTCAAGGCCCTGACTGACGCTGCTGTATCCGCGGGAGTCAAATATATTGAGGGTGATATTGCCACTCTGACATTCGATGAATTAGGAGACTGCAGTGGCGTTCGAATGGTTGATGGCAATGCCCTGAGCGCGGACAAGATCATTCTATCTACCGGCGCTGGCACAGCCAAGCTCCTGGCTGACAGTGCGCCCAAGAGGCCCGAACTGCAAGTAGGCAACCGGATGGTCGCTGCAGCGGTCGTCACTGGCATAGTAAAACTCAATGCGCAAGATGGAAAGCGATACACAGAGATTCCGGTAACGGTACATGCGATCAAGACAACGCAAGGTATTTTATCTTCCTCGCAAGATTTATTTGCTGAAGTCGTTATGCTGAAGAGTTCGGTAGGAGAAGTGATGCCTTTAACAGCGCCTCTGACCGAAAAGGAGCCGTATACCGTCAAGTTCTGTCGTGACGAGAGCTACAAAAATACTTGCAAGCACGACGCCTCTGGACAATCATTTTCCATGCCACCAGCCCAACCGGATCAAGCCCAGTGGTCCCCTAATGGAGGCCTCAAGGCCAGACTAGAGACCGTAAAAAGAGGCATACTAGGAGAAAATGCAAAAGATGTGCAAATTGATGAGTATCGAATATGCTGGTAGGTTTCGCGTTCAATATACCACCGAAGCACCTGACACTTTTTTAGGGATGCTGTGACACCGAATCAAGACTTTGTGATAGCTGCCCACCCTCATTGTGCCAACCTCTTCGTAGCAACGGCAGGTTCTTTTCATGGGTGGAAGTTCATGCCTACCATTGGACAGTACGTGGTTGAATTACTTACTGGCAAGCTTGACCCAGCTCTGGTGAACAGATGGGCATGGGACCGGGATAACGAGGGATCGGCTCATGGCGACTTGCTTCCTAGCGTTGAACTGAGCGATCTGTGATTTGAGATAATAAAATTAATAGATATAATATGGTCATTGGCAAAGCTAAATGAAGAGTGCATTCTGAAGCTTTTTGAGCAAAATATTGAAATTTTAGGAAAACCATATTGACAAATTGTTAGGCCACCCACAGCTACTTGCTTGAGATACGGCTTTGTAGCTGTTGCTTCCGTTTTTCAATTCATAGGACAGGCTCCGAAACCGATTATACCAGGCACGTAAGAACTCCGACGTATAATTTCACTGGACCAATTTATTTTCCATTTTCAGGTCAGGGTCTTAGCAAACTAGGCAACCTCTGTGCTGATGAATTGAACTTATGAGAAAATGGCTTAGGTCGTATTGCCTGAGCGTTCTTCAAGCCTATGCTGGCTGCTAGCTATAGGTAGTACGCGGGCTTACGTCACTGGCTTGATCAACAAGTTCCCGAAGAAACCCTCCGCAAAAGTCCCCGCAGAGTCAGCGCCTTAACTAATGCGCGTAAGCTTCACGTTTACAACGAGTTTCCGATGGGTAACTAGAATCTTATATAAATTCCACCATATCCCTTCATAGATCACTCTTTCACTAACTCACTCGCTACTTCAAAGCTGATCTTCACGCAACTTCAACCACCATGAACTTCAAACCGGACGACTGGAATGCCAATGCTCAAGAGTATGCCAAAATTCCCGTCAGAGATGGCCCGCTCATGGCACCTTGCCAGGCTATGCTGAAAGACTTGACCGGTGCTCTTCCGCTCTCTGAATCCACCGCGGTTCTTGATGTTGGCTGCGGACCGGGAACTGCGATCAGCATGTTCATCGATGACTACGGTCCGCAGATCCCTACCACCACGCGCCTCATCGCGTCCGACTTCAGTTCCGCAATGGTCGATATGGTCCGCAATCGGCAGAAACAAGAGGCCGCCAATCCACTATGGGAGAAACTAGAGACAGCGGTCTACGATGCCCAGGATCTCTCTGGGGTCAAGGACGGAGAGTTAAGCCATGTGATGGGCAGCCTTGTCTACTTTATGTTACCGGACGGACGAAAAGGGCTGTCGGAAGCACATAGAGTCCTTCAACCCGGTGGCGCTTTTGCGCTAACATCATGGTCAGAAGTTGAATGGATCGAAATCCTAAATCTTGCTGCTCTGCGTGTTCGCTCTTTTGTACCAAAGGGCTTTGATATTATGGGCCCCTGGAGATCGGTGGAAGGGGTCAAAGAGGAGCTAGAAGCAGTGGGTTTCAAGGATGTGCAGGCAAGATATGTGGATGTTTTCATGGACGTGACAGATCCCACCAAGTTTGTTGATGGGTTCATCCGCTCTAAAAATCCCGGTGCGGTAATGGTAGTTGGAGACTTTTCGCTGGAGGAGCTGGATCGGACTTGTGAAGAATGGAACAACATTGTCAAGGAGCGATATCCTAACCCTCCGAGGAAGATTAAGGGGGTTGCCGTTGTTACTTCTACGCGCAAATAACATCTCGAACGCCTCCAGATTAACAACTTTAAAAATACAACCATATTCAAGAGCTGATGATTATGGCCTCTGTTAATATAGCATTGAACTCGTATTCCTATTAGATGGAACACAAATAAGTGAACAATTCTATTCGATAAAATAATCCGCCACTGGCCTTATGATTTCCTTGTCCTACGAAGGGTGTTGAGAAAGTTGCTGAATTACCAGCCATATGGGTGAAATGATAGACAGAAATCGAAATGAGTACCTCCCCGTGGGAGCTCCTGGAGAGGTTGTCTCTGCGAGAAGCTAGCCTAAAAATCTATCATAGTGGCTGAGTTTGGCAGAACACGCCAAAGCTCTCCATCCTGATCAAACCAAGATTCATCAGAGGCAGATTAGGGTTTCGCCGAATTTGAGCCCGCTCTTATATAACGTCAGGAGAGTGTATTTTAGGAATCCCTATGCGTTTCCAATAATAAAGAAAGCGTTCAAAAAATTCTTTACCAGTTGTGGACTGTGAAATGCCAAACGTGAAGGCTTATAGCCCAGAGAACAAGCGTAAAGCTGCTACGAATACGAATACGAATACGAGTCAAATCCAAGTACGCGAAGGATTTAATTGTACTAGCGTTTAAAAAATTCTTTACTAGTTGCGAACTGTGAAATGCTAAACGCGAAGGCTTACAGCCCTGAGAACAAGCGTAAAGCTGCTACAAATGCGAATACGAATACGAGTTGAATCCGAGTACCCGAAGGATTTAACTGTACTAGCGTTCAGCGTGTTTTCACCATTATTTACAAAGACGGAAATCTAAAGCTTCTATGTCTGCTAAAACTACACCCAACAAGATTCAAGATTCGAAAATTCGTTGTTTTGTGATTGTACGTCTCTACGCGCATTATGGATAAGTATCTAAATATGTAAAAAAGCTTTGTTTGAAATACGTTTCATAGATAAAGGCTATGCAAAGCAGTATTATCAAGACATCAGTAATTAAGCCACATCAAGAAGCCTGCCTTAGAAAGCCCATCCACTTTGGAGTTTCATAGCTTAAAAAAAACAATGAACGCTATAAAATGTTCTGTGGTGATGTCCTAATACGGAATTGTTGCGATGGGTAATCTTTGGCAGTTGGGATGAATCAACGCCTCCTGACGTGTTACTCTGGATGCCATGGAAGAACTCCTCGACCTGTGTAACGTACTGGTCACACGGCCACATCTAAATATCTTACAGGCAAAAGTAACGATTAATAGGCAGTGCTATTTAATGCTAGGTACCTGGAATTATGTCTAATCGGAACTGATGTCAATAAGTTAACCCATATCCAGAGCGTTACCGCAGTGATCTATTTGGACTGGAGCGGCGTGGATCCGACGTGGAGCGCCGGTTTACGTTTATCAATTATAGGAAGGCGCTAAACCTATAATTGATAAGCGTAAACTGGCGCTCCAATGGCGCTCCACGCCAGATCCACGCCGCTCTAGTCCAAATAGATCACTAGCGTTACCCGAGACCATGAATCATGAGGAGGCGCTAGACTTTAGCTATAGGTTAGGTTCCATAGGGGATGGTTGGTGTTATTACAACTGTTTCGAAATTTTACTATAGGCTATGGACGCACAGTCCTAGAGTCAAGCATCTAGAAGACGGGGCTAGTTATGCATATTGGTTAACGTCGCGCTTTCTCTCAAACAAACTAGGATTAGCCTTTGCGAGGGGACTGAAATTGCCTCTAAAGGTTTGCTCAAGCGTACAGATCTAAAAGAGAGTCTTCAGGCTTCTTACTCGCTCTTGAGGAATGGTATTCGCCTTTTTCCGATGCTTTCCTTTTTATTACTTACGCATAGTCATAATTTGATATCACTCTCCACTGATGATATACTGCGTAGAAAATGCGACCCGTACATCCTTTGCGTTTGTCGGCTCTCCTTACCGATGATATTGCCGCAATCAAACTCTTTATAGTCCATTTAGAGTTTAAGTTTTATTAGCCGTCAGAACTCAACATATGAATAAATATTCATATCTAGGAACATATTTCTCAATATAAATAGGAGGCCGGCGGATACTATAGCTTCTCCCGCATTAAATATGCCACCGTACCTATTAAATTTTTTTTAGGGTGCTGCTGTGCGGCGGGCAGCTAGTTGGGCTGTCAAAGATCCTGCGGTGAGTGCGGGAAGAATTCATCATCTTTAGCAATGGCCGTAACAGATGTACACATCTTGAAATATATTGCTCTAAGTAATATTTGGGAGTTTCATGGAATGCATAGAATCCGGAATGAGATATCGATGGCGTAGGAGGGTTGAAGGTACGGAACCCCTAGCAAAAATTGCCGGGCTCTTTTTCCCCCATAATATTCCTTTACAGCATATTTGGGATTATGCTTCGTGGATAGAAAGCGAAATATTAAACAGGATTGATTTTACTTGAAATAGAACGCTGCGCATTTTGCTTACGTGCTCGAGTGGGGTGTTCGTGTTGCACCGCCACCCTCGGGCAACAAATAGGGTAGAGCTTGCGATAGACCGGGACTAGGCCCAGGTTAATGCAAGCCTCAGTCAATGCTACGGCATTACTACTCCGTAGCACCTAACCAATCTAGCGCAATTGTTTGGATACCTAGAAAGCCTAGTCCTAAGAATCATCACCCTTGTATGTTAGAGATTTCGAAACTATTGATTGGCCATAGGCAATAAATATACAGCCCTTTCTCGCCGTTATCGCCTGATTAAAGGACCATTCCATCTTTCAGCCCTTTTTGACCTTCAGTTCCAGTTCAGCAGGCGCTCCCTTTAACAATTCGCCTCTTAATACCGGCATCCCGCCTATCTTCATTTCGGCTGACTACTCGAAACTGTCGTGGTTCATTTTTGAATGGCTCACCACTATACTTCCAGTATTCATGAACTTCTATCGGATGCTCCTCCACCGTACGAATTAGCCACACCCAGAGAACTGATAGATGATAGTGCAAATGTTCAAGGTAGGGCATGTGTAGTTGTCTTTTAAAGATAGTACCCCTAATATTCGATTCCCTAAAACTGAGACCGAACAGATGACGGTCGTGTTGATGTCGATGTCGATTCCCGTCTATATAGAGCACTTTCGAGGTTCATACCCAGCGTACCCGATGATGCTACCCCAACGCCTCTGCCGAGGCACTACAAATTCAAAAAATGGACAGTAAGACTCAACATTGTCATACAGGTCGTTGGAAGTCGCGGCGATGTTCAACCTTTCATCGCATTAGGCAACGAGTTACGGAAATACGGTCACCGAGTTAGGCTCGCTACTCATAATATCTTCGAAGATTTTGTCAGAAAATCCGGCCTTGAATTCTATCCCATTGGTGGCGATCCAGCTCAGTTGATGGCCTACATGGTTAAAAATCCCGGCTTGATACCAGGCATGAAGAGCCTGCGGGCAGGCGATATCCAGCAGAAGCGGTCGATGGTCGAGGAGATGTTGGAGGGATGTTGGAAATCTTGTATCGAGGCAGATAAGGTGACTGGAATACCCTTCGTCGCGGAAGCCATCATTGCAAACCCGCCGAGTTTTGCACATATACACTGTGCGCAGGCTTTGGGTGTGCCGCTACACCTAATGTTCACAATGCCATGGAGCAGTACTAGAGTATTCCCGCATCCGCTGGCGAATCTGAAAGGGTCGAACACTGATCCCCGGGTTGCAAATTACGCCTCCTACTGGGTTGTCGAGTGGTTAGCTTGGCAGGGGTGAGTGAAATAAAATGATGATTAACTGAACCGCAACAGCTGACGGTATGATGATACAGTCTGGGGGATGTGATCAACAAGTGGAGGAAAATACATGACTTAGAGCCTGTACCAGCTACAGAAGGCCCGAACTTAGCAGAAACACTCAAGGTTCCTTTCACATATTGTTGGTCTCCAGCATTAGTGCCTAAGCCTGCGGATTGGCCTTCATACATAGGTAGCTTTAGAGTAACATCACTATTATCTAGCCCATCCGCTAATCGTTCCAGATGTATGCGGCTTCTTCTTCCGCGATCCACCAGGGTATATCCCCCCGCCAGATTTGGATCAGTTTCTGCGTGCCGGGCCTCCGCCTGTGTATATTGGGTTCGGTAGTATTGTTGTTGATGACCCTGACCGACTGTCCACCACAATACTTGAAACAGTTAAAATGTTGCGCATTCGCGCTATTATTTCGCGAGGCTGGAGTAAGCTTGCCGGCGACCAGAGTGATGATGTATACTACATCGGAGACTGTCCACACGAGTGGTTGTTTCAACACGTTGCCGCTGTCGTGCACCATGGTGGTGCTGGGACAACAGCTTGCGGCTTGCGTTATGGGAGGCCCACAATGGTTGTGCCTTTCTTTGGGGAGTAAGTTCCACCGGTTTATCAAACAATTCATTGCCATATTGACTGTATATCTCAGCCAGCCTTTCTGGGGAAACATGATTCATGCTGCAGGCGCCGGACCCAAACCCATCCCTTTCAAATTTTTGAGCAGCCAAAACCTAGCCGAAGCAATATCTTATTGCTTAACACCCGAAGCTCAAATATCAGCACAGGATATTGCATCGAAAATGAAAACAGAATCGGGAGTGGAAGCTGCAGCTCAATCTTTTCATGCAAATCTTCCTCTGGAGCTACTGCAGTGCGATATCTTACCAGACCGACCAGCCGTTTGGGCGTACAAGAAAGGCAACAGGCCGGTAAAGCTCTCAAAACTAGCAGCCGAGATTCTGATTGAGTACATGGAGGTGAACGAGAAAAGCCTGAAACTGTAAGTCCGCGCTTTTTCCCGTCTTCCCGCAAAGCAATTTATTTCAACCCACTTGAGCTCTGCAAAGCTAATTGATAGTTAATGACAGATATGAATCTAACCCAATTTTAGTCGAGAATCATCGATGGGATCCGGTTACGGGCACGCTGTCTGCAGCACTCGGCACAGGGAAGGATATACTCAAAGCAGCGACCGACATTGTAGTAAAGCCGTATGAGGCATATAGAGATATTCGTTTACAGAATGCTCGACCTGGATCCTCCCATTCTGAACCTCGCGCTATCACTTCTGTTTCGCCCGTGTCTGACCGTCTTTCCAATACTGACAGCATAGACTCTAATGCCCTCTCGGCAAAGAGCTCTGATAGCAAAAACGGCATACACACTGCGAGAGTCATGGCAGCCGCTTCGGCGAAAGGGGTGGGAAGGTTTTTTGTGCAGTATACTAAAGGCACTCTTGTCGATATTCCGCTGGCTTGCACGGAGGGCTTACGAGCAGTCCCAAAACTGTATGGAGAGGAGGTAAAAGATTATGGCAACGTTAAAGATTGGAAGACTGGAATGACTATCGCCGGTAAGATGTTTGTACACGGGACGGTTGAAGGGGTGGCCGATATTTTTGTTCAGCCATACAAAGGTGGAAAAGAAGAAGGTGCTTGGGGCGTTGCAAAGGGTATCGGCAAAGGTTCTATAGGTGGCGCGGCAAAGATATCATCTGGTAAGCTTTTGCTTCTCTATTCCTCTTTTAAGGGTGCAGCATTTTGTTGACAAAGTATTTTAACAGCAGCAATGGGTCTCGTTGCATATCCAGGGAAAGGCATCTCTCGAAGCATTCACGCAGCAATTAATGCAAAAACAAGAAGCAATATAATGAAAGCAATGCATGAGGAAGGGCAGACTCTATTTAGAAATACGGAGGGACTAGATCATGCTGCTGTGATTAAGGCATTCGATAAATTAAGGAAAGGAATTGATCAGCATTAAGCCAAAGTAAGTCCCAGAAATATCATCTAGAGTTATAAACGGAGAAATACTTCTAATGTGAGTTTCATATATCTTAGATAACTTCTGGAGATGTAGTGACACCTACAGTTGAGCCCACCGCTGACAGAATTCCAAGTTCATTTTAACTCGCACCATCTGATTCTCGCACGTGCATTCACTAACGGATATATATCCGGGCTTTCCTTCCGAGCGATCCCGCGCTGGCGTTTCCCGTAATTATGCCATAGCTTAAGCATTAATTTCACCCAAGAATAATATCTTTCCATTCAGGACTTGTCTGTAAGAAGGCATCGATGTGAACTTTGCCAATGCCAAGTCGTTGCGATACACCATCATCGGTTACAATGAGCATGACGTTATAAAGACACCACGGTTTATCCTCGTTAAATTCTCTTCTATCAAACTCGACGAAGTCCTGGGGGCTCAATGGTGAGTCGAGTGAGTCTTTATCCGAATCGAATTTAAAAGCCTCCCCCGCATCTTCAATTGCGCCGCTGTCTTCGAACTCGTCAGAATCCCACGGAAAATTTCTCATTGGGTTTTCATCCGAAGTGAAACGCGTTCGAGAGAGCCTAATAAATTCGTAAAGCCCTGGTTGCAACTTCGATGCTGCATATCCCGGAACCTGAACAGTTCCTACCAAGATACCAGCCATATTGAAGATCTTCAACGCACAGAGTGAGTGTTTTCCGTCCTTACAAAGCATGATTGTGGATAATAATGGATCACCATGCTCTCCGGTAATCTGGAACTGGCACGAAAGGCAGCGAAACCCTAAATGGTCTCTATCATGCACATGGGTTCGAACTTCCCAATCCAACCAGTGAGCCACTGGGTGGAGAAATAACATATTGGGTTTATCTTTCTCGTAATAGCATGTATCGTACTCCAGTGCAGTACGCTTAAATTTAGGGTTGCCTTCAATCCAGTTCTCGCTATGCCATAATGAATCCGTTCCTGAAAGCTGTGGGCGGCGGAATTCTTCAGAGGTAAAGTAGAGTCCAGTATGTGGATCCTTCCAGTGCACTCGAGAAAGAGCTAGATTTGGCCAATAGCGAACACCGCCCACGCTACTAGCCCAACTCCAAGAAGGAAATAGTCTCTTTCCGTCGCGAGATTGCCTAGGATGGCTACAGGACGTGGGGTACCAGAGCAGGGCTTGGTCTAGTTCCTTGTCCGGCAAACCAAACAGGAAAAGACCTCGGAATGAAGTCTCGAGATGTGCCATAATCCCGGCGAAGGCCTTCAATGCATCTTCATGATAGGTAATGTTGCGGGCACTATAAGCTTCTACTGCTCGAGCATATACCTCGAAATTAGTCAGCCCATCAACTCCATAGATCTGCCCAGCTCTTTCTTCGGAATTAGCGCCGTGACTTTTTGTTGTTGATGATTCAAATTCAATGTCCTCGCAGAATGTGTAATCGTGGAAGCAATTAAAGTATATCTGCTTTTCAGATACTATCAGCAGTCGTTTTGATAAGACTCTCTCTTGGTAGGTCCATGCTCTTGTGTTCCAGCGTGATGAGTGGAAGGCTGCTGTAAGAGTTGGCAAGATGACTGCAAGCTCTCTTTCTTGGACTATGGCTGCCTGCTGAGCATTTTCACATGGTAGGTTTAGGCATCCTATGCGTGGTAGGTGATCGTTGGCGCCATTTGCAGAAGCTGCAACAAGACACCATGTAGCTCCGCCATAAATAGAGTCCATGTTTTGAACGTCATTTCCAATATCGGGGCCATCTTGAATGATGCATAGGGAATCGACCCATAAATAGCGCTCTCCCATCTTTGCAGCTAAGCACATCGCATCTTTTATTGTCTGTGGGAGCAGTTCTCGATACTTCTCTTGCAACAAAGCTCCCTCCGTGGCGAGTTCCCGTTCGTTTGCAATAACGGCTCGAAGTTGGTCCACGCCTCCCCAAACGTAACTCAAGGCGACATACCTCGTGTCCCATCCGGCTATTACAATACAGTTCTCCTCAATGTCTATAACTCGTAGCGTATAGCCCTGCGCTTTCCAAAGCGTTGGACTATCGTACCTCGAAATTTCCTCATAGTCGTTATGGTCCCGTTCACAAATCTTGATCCACCCTTTCAGTAAATTCAGGTCCGCCAGAGATTCTGAAACCCGTCTACCAGAGAATGGCATTTTTTCATCTTGACTGATCTCATGAATAAATGCCGGTTCTCCAACAAAGCCGCCGGTCACGAATAACTTCCTTCGCCATAGTATGAGAAAGCAGATATCAGTTGAGTCGCGAAGTTTCTGATCGGACTGGATCCAACACGTGAGTACGTTATCACCATCTTCTAACTCCTCTGGCTGCAGGTCTTTGCCGTTGGTTGCACACAATGCTTTAAGAGCCAGGGAGCAGAAAGAGCATTGGCTCTGGTTTAAAATCATATCCCGGAGGATGAGAATTGGTCCATGATTTGGCTGAGTACGATTTCCAAGAAGCCATCCAAAGTCAATATGCTTGCAGACGGAGCAGAGACCCACTGCAAAATCGCTAGGGCATGTTGGGGGACCTTTGATAAACCAAGGTTCCTCTAAAATATCCACTGGCCCTGATTTATCATAATCGAGGTAGAATTGTCGAATGTCTTGTAGACTGACGCCAACAGAGTCATCTCCTAGTCTAGGATGATAAATATCTTGATTTTTAACAAGCCAGGCAATTTCCACGGTGTTGGATGAAGTCTCCATAAGGTAAGTGTCCTGGAAGCGGGGCTGGGGCACGTTTGAACGCAGCTGTTCAGAGTTTAATTACTATGATCGCATATACACACGCGTGTTGAGAGATTCGCAACCCGCAAAATTGATTAATGACTATAATCTTCTATTAAATTTCCCCCACCTAAGAAACCTCAGCGAGTTCTATATTACGAATGACTTTGCAAAGCTAGTAACTAGTCTCTTATTTAGAAATCATTTAGATATACTTCATCTTTAAGCCACACTAGTGCTAAAGGTTACACCATTGTTTGTGATACATACAATCGCACTTCCAGCATGCCTAAATATCAATTTCATACTAACCTATTA
Organism: Glonium stellatum; assembly: GCA_001692915.1. NCBI lineage: Eukaryota > Fungi > Ascomycota > Dothideomycetes > Gloniales > Gloniaceae > Glonium > Glonium stellatum. Next base: position 15,099 of record KV749249.1, read on the forward strand.
ACCAACAGCGCCGCCACCTGCCGGAAGATACCGAAGGCCGGCGTAGCTATAGGGTGATGGACTCAACAAAATACCTGACATGACGTGCTTAGAAGGGTGTAGAACTGAGATGAAGGGGGGGCAGAGTAAAAAGGCCGATTTGTCCTGCGTTTATTTGTGTATCACGGGAACAGCCAATCACTTCTGTGGATGCCGGCCGTCTCGACTGCCACGCATATGCACGACGGGTATGGGTTTGATGGATTGGAAGTCGTATACGCCCTCTCACGTATATCTCACGATATTTTAGTTTTAAAAGTATCTAATCCTCTCCCCTAAACGCCCTCCAATGCTAACGTCGTCCATTTCCAATCTTCCCACCGTGAAGCTGCCACACGCAATCCTGTGCGATTTCCACACTCCTCGTGCCCCACAAGCAGGAATCACCAAGGACTTCCCGCTCATGCTGTTCAGAACTCAAACTCGCCACGAAATCTTTCGACATCCATTCCAGGGCCGACTAGATCTGCCAGATCCCTCCTACCCATCTGACTAAACACCCTTCTGAGCGTGTCAAACAGGTTCGTGCTCTGGTTCTGGTGGATCATCCTATCGAGCTCCTTCTCGTTCACCGCGTCGCCGACAACTTCGCGCGCCCGCTCTTTGCCCTCCCGCTCTACGACCTTGTGCATTGCCAGCGCACCGAGCAGATGCTGTGCGGCTTCCTCAAAGCATCCGATATTGATGCACGAAACCCCGAGGTTATAACGCGCACGGACAAAGTTAGGACGGAGCGCGAGCGCACGCTCGTAGGCATCGATAGCCTCCTCCGAGCGGCCGGAATTGGCGAGAGTGGCACCAAGACGGTTCCAGAGGAGGTGGATCTGGCTGGATTGGTTGGTGGTGCCGGATTCTGTGGAGGCAAGAGCGGCGCCGAAGCAATCGACGGCTTTGTCGTATTCCTCAGCGCCGTAGAAGAGCACGCCCAGGCCGACTTGAACGTCTGGATCCATTTGCTCACCGGAAGGAGATAGTTGTGCAGCTTTGATGAACAGGTTCGTTACCTTCTCATGTAAGACGTGGCGGTCGGTGAAGCCTATGTCAGTGTCGCTGGACAGAGGCCCTCTGATTAGAGAAGGGTATTTGGTGGCGAGCCAGCGCTCGAGGGTCCGGTAAGCCGTGCTATCATAGCCCTCGTTGGTATAGGATACTGCGAGGCCCATAAGAGCTTCGAGGTTTGAAGGATCTAGCTTCAGAGCCTGCTCGAGCGCCCGGATTGCGGGCGACTCTTTCTCATTCTGGGCCTGGGCTGCTCCAAGCTTCGTCCATGCGTCAACATGTTTTGGATCTTTCTGCACAGCAGCTTCGAAAGCGAGAGCTGCGAGCGAAAGATTGCCGCCTTCTTCCATTATTCGGACTCCCTCTTGGAAGGGATTCGATATATCCTTGAATAGGTTATCGTCCTCGAACAGGTAATCACCTAGCTGCGGATCGCGAAAGGTGCTGTGCGTATTAAGTCCATCGAAACCTTCCCACTGATCGAGTTCGCCCATGTGCATGCCATCGACGAAATTCTCTTCACTGGCAAGTTGCCTAGCATGAGCCGTCTCAGCTTGAATTCCCCGCCAAATACTCTCGAAATCTCCATATTCGTCGGTTTCAGAAAGAACTGACCTGTCCATGTTGTTCAACTCGGCCTCTATCGCCGCGTTTGCCTCAGCGTCCAGTGCGTCTAGATCTTTCTGATCAGACTTTTCCATCTGTGCGAACTGTGCTTCCCAGTCTTTGTCGTCTAGTTCTACCATGCGACCTTTACCTTTTCCTTCGGCCTCTACTGGTTGCTGGAGGTTCGTGGCAGCATATGGTTGGTGCATCATGCCCATGCCCATTCCCATACCCATGCCCATGCCGCCCATACCCATTCCATAGCCCATGGGCCTCTGGTAGCCCATCACTGATGGTTGTGGGCTGACTGTTGGGCTGGCTGCTCGGGCAGCGGCGTTCATATGCTGATATTTCGCGAATTCAGCGGGATTAAACCCCGCCGCTCTGGGTCCTTGTAAACCAGGATCCATTGCCGCCGGTGCCTCAAAACCGGGGTCGAACTCCGCAGCCCACGCAGGTGATCCGCTCCGTTGTGATGCTCGTTCTAACTCCCGTCGCATTTGCTCCATCGCGAAAGGCGATGCGGGGCCGGGGCCCTGAGGAAGTTGGTTTGGGTGATGGAGGAACTCATCCATCATCTAGGGATATTTAGGTTAGCTTCTCTGATCACTTGAAGCTCCTAAATAATACATGTCGAAATCTGTAACGGGAATCTTATGGTCCCAATTGCATAGGCCGCAAACTCACATTATCCTGACCTCCACCCACTACTTGACTCCGTATGCCCTCTTGCAGGCCGCCTGGGCCTCGACCGACCAGACGATCTCTCTGTAATGACTTATCATCTTGGACGTGTTTTGTGAACTGGCTGAGAGGATTGCCAGCGGTGGAACACTCTGCACCACCTAGGAAGGACATGGCGGAGGTCTGGGGCGGCGATCCAGTTGTATGAACGGAGTCAAAGACGCCACGGGGGTGAGGGTAAATTTATATAAACTAGAGGATATATTACAAGCAGCGAAAAAGGAATGGAGTTTGAGGTCGAGGTTTGTTATTGTTGTGTTGGTTTGAAATACAGATGCGCAAGACGTGGGGTTGGGATGCTGCATCGGTTGACTCTGGCCGATCTCGCCGAGGTTCAGCACCTACAGTCGAGTTTCACAAGCTAGACCTTTTATCTCCATTTTATCTCCATGCACTGCTGAGAGAAACGTCGATAAGAGCTCTTATTGTAGCGCATACCATACTATGGACGTGTATCCGGAGCACTTCACAACCTAATGCACAAGATATGTATTTATGTGTGCAAAGAATCCAAGTCCATTTACCGGAGCACCACGCCACGGGCATCACAGATCTAGCTAATGCCTCGGCGTCTCGCGGAATATATGAAATCAAGTATCAGCAGTCTAATAGCTATTTACTAAGATCAATATGTATTTTCCAGCGACTACTATTCATCCACTGAACGCCGCATCAATCATACACATCGCCCCAGGGAGTGGTGATTGCAAATCAGTCATGGATGCTCCTCTACTATTTTACAGCCCATTATTTTGAAGACAAGATAGGAAACGACACAAAAAGAAGATTGAATGTACACGAAAATTCAGCTCTCAGGCAAAAGATCAAGGCGTGGCAGCATAACCGAAGACCTGATCCAAACAATCACCCTTTCGTGAAAATTTCTTACGCATCTTGCCCCTTTTCCGCGTCACCCATCACTTCCTGCAGTGCTACTCAAGTTTGCGATGTGGCGCCTCTCCTGCCAGATGAATGCCCACTGTAGTCAACACGCAATTTCCTTCCATAGATCTCCTTTTGCTCCAAAACCGCTTTCGCTTTCTCCGCGCTGGCAATATCAATGAAGTCTGCGTGCGCAAAGCCTCTCGGTGCACCAGTTCTCCTGTCTATGGCAACGCGGACATCCAAGACATTACGAATATCACGGAACAGGTCGTTCAGGTCCTTGTCAGACATCTCAAATGACATGTTTCCAATGAATAGAGTTTTTGACGGTTCTTTTGGATCAGCAGGAACAGATCGCGGAAACTTCGCAACTGTTCTCGCTTTATGATATTGCACACTCATACGACGACCCTCGAAAACTTGCTGGTTAAGATTCTCAACGGCTGCAGTAGCGTCATCTAGCCTTTCGAACGTGACATAACCGAATCTAAAAAAGTTCATGTTAGTATGTTCGAATGCTTCGCAATCGACCCACTACGGCAAGAGCACATACCCTCTGCTAAGGCCTCTGTTGTCGTAGATAATTTGAGCTTTCGTCACAGCACCAAATCGCGAGAACACTTTCTTCAGCTGATCTTCTGTAACCTCGAAAAATAAGTTTCCAATGTAAAGCGTGTTATTTGGTTGGTTTGGAGATTGTGCTCCAAACGGCCCGACGGGTTTTTCTATGGCGGAAGCGCCAGTAGCAGCACCAACGGCAGCGCTGGCGGTCTCAGCTACTGCGTCGAAAGCATGGGCAGCTTTCTCCTTGACCGTTTCGGTGGCAGAAGAAATCGAAGAGGCAATTGTGGACTGCTCTTCAGCGTCCGCTGAAGCTGGCACGGCGGAAGATTCGGTTTGTGTAGACTCGGATAACGTATTGGCCGCTTGTTCTTCGCTCTTCGTAGCCTCGTCGCTTGCAAACCGCCGTTGGAACGGCGATACGATACATTGCTGTCGTCTTAATTTGAAGGAAGCGGGTGTGTAAGTGGCAATTGATCGAGGCTTTGCGACCAAAGACGCCGAGGGGGTGGACAGAGCACGAAGTGCGGTGCGGCGGAGGAGATACCTGCGTGCGCAAAGTTAGAACAGAGTAATGCAAACCGAGTGGAAGGGAGCCGTACATATTGAATTACGAAGAGTGAATTGAAGCTGAAGAAAGGAAAGGGAGGGTGGTTATTGTCCGTTTAGATGAAGATCGTAAAAGCGCTGGAAGAGAAATTCTGGAAAGTCCTCACCTCCCATTTACGCTAGAGTCTTGGCAAAGTCACGAGGGGACAGGGGTTCCTTTCCTGCACGAGCGCCCCTGCAAGTCGACCACATCCGGATCGGGCCATTGATGTTTTCAGTCCAGCAACCGGTAGCTTCTTTCGATATTTAAACTTATATTTTCTAGTGTGGTCTCTGGGAGGTTTGCCGTAGTCGCTAGTCACCAGCCCAGCTTTCTCATGGAGACAACTAGCATTAGGAACTCTCTCGTGCAAAATAATGGCCCCTTGAGATCTACATATCATGATATCCTTCGTAAACTACTGAAGAGTTGCTTTTCAAACTTCTAGCTTTCATCTGTGAAAGATCTATTCTATAAAGTCTTTTCACGACATCTAAAGTCTTCCCCTGGCTCACTGCACGATTTTTATACCATACTCTCTCATTCCAGATAAAGGTTCCCTCAACTTATCTCGAGAAGTGCCTCCGAGCAATACTTAGTCACCCAGAACCAGTCCTATGTATTAGGATTATCGACATTAAAATAGGTTGGCTGTAGCATTCTTACTCACCATTGGCCCATGTCGGCTCCGCCAGAGTAATCCGGCTAAGAAGAACTCATCAGGGCTAGCCACAATGCTAGGTCCTCTCAATCTTTCAGTGAACAATTCTCCAAAGCCGCGACACAAGATATTCTCGGGGTCCGAGAAATTCATGGACTAGAGTGTTCCTAACTCCTTTACCAAATCTGAAAAGCCTCTATGCATACGGCAAAAAATGGTCTTGTTGGCTCTTACTTGCTAAAATCCCTCATCTAGCTGACTGCGAATGCGCTGTTAGATACCGGTCATTCTCGAAACTTCGTGGTGTTTCAAGCCGGTACTTCCTTCGCACGTGTTCGTTGCACCAAAATACCTTTTTCGATTCCACTTCAGGTCTCATATCCTATCTTTGACGATCGCCTTCATAACAAAAATTGGAACTCCTGGGGTCCCATGACACGCTTTTTGAGTCGGTTGCTCATTGCGAAAGGCATAGTGGGACACAGATGCCTTTGACCTCGGGATTTGATGCCAGCATTTCGATACTTAATTAATTTCTGCTAACATTCAGCGGCCTTCGGCATTTGAAACTTGAGTTTATTGTTTAGTCGAGCCTAGTTTTACTACGTTAAGAGAATTACTTCGATGTTATAGACACTCCCTAGAGAATCTTAGAATGGCTTTCAATGGAGACGCCGAGCTAAACGTACCAGAATGTAAGAATTAACTGTACCGGTAAATTTGTTGAAGGATCTCAATGAGCTCTGCAGTATCAGTGCAACGCCAGGGGTGCTTTTGCTCAAAGTGAAGTGTTTTAGTCAATTTATGGAAAAGTCACCACCTCGTCTTGAGCATCTTTGGGTCAGTGGTTGGCATGAGGTGTTTTTCGCAGCGTTGATTTAGCTTACACGGATTTGTAAAAAAATATTTCCTAAAGCTGAAAGAAGTTCAAGTCCCGATGTGGGCACCGCAGAAAACTTGAAGCTAGTGAGAGGCGACCCCACGAAAGTATTCATTAGGGTCGTTATTTTGATCCAAAGCAACATAGAAATTCACTTCACCGTTTAACGATCAATGACGTCTAGTATATAACTCTACAGAACCATCTGGGGCATCCTACAGCATATTTTTGAATGCTACAGAAACCTTCGGAAGCTCGCTGAGTCATTCCGGTTCACCAAGCAGATCAAAACTCAGACCACTATCATTCACTCCTTCTCTTTCTACCGCACGTTCCAAAACCTCAAATTCTGTACACCCTGGAACCATGAAGCGCCGTCACTCAAGCTCAGGACGTGAACCCCGGTCTATTAAAAGCAAACTCAAAGCTGGCACCGAATCGGCTCAGACGCCTATCCCAAATGCTAATTCCCTTCAACTTATCTCTCGATTTGTGAGCCCCGCTAATAGCCACGACTATCTCAGCGTCCTACCAGAAGAACTATTACTGAAAGTTTTATCTGCTATATTCGAAGAACTCGATTTCCCTAATTCATTGCGTTATGTCAGGAATAGTTGGTGGCTATCGGAAGAGCCTGATTTCCACGCATTATCTCTAACCTCGAAACTTCTCAATAGACTTGTCAACACTTTCCGTCACCGCAATGTCCTGATAAATCCATTTGTCAAGAGCGGTTGGCGGGAATTTATGCTTCCTATCATTCTGGATCATGGGGTAGCTTCCGATGTCAAAAATGTTATAGTCGGGACCGATCCTCCCTTTCGGTATAATCAGGGACGTGAAGTCAGACTGCGTTTCCCGGCAGATGATTTGACAAGCAAGTTTCTCCGCTCTCTAGATCCTATGGATCCGGAAATAGTCGCCGAACTTACACAGAGCGTATGCGTTTCCGAAGAGTATTTCGATACGGCCCTTCGCGATAACGAAGAGTCAGCGTGGGTTACGTTAGTTCTGTCTCAACTGACACAAATGAGGACGCTGCATTTGAGAATTTCAGTTCAATGGCCAGACATGCCACTACTTTCGCTTTTCTCCATCCATGGCGGAGCCTCGAGTTTTCCAGCACTCCGTGAAGTAACCATTACACAGACCGTTGGCTCGTGCCCAGCAATACCCGGCACGGAAACCATGTCCATTTTCTGGGAACTGCCGTCTTTACGTACCTTCAACTACATGGGGCCTCTAGGCTCACGTTCTATTCTGAGGCCGGGCTGGTTGCCCACGCAGTCACTCATTGAGAATATCACTTTGAGTGATCAGACTGATCTGGATACGGTAAAAGTTGCTATGGAATCAATCCTTCCGTCGTTCAAAGCTCTCCGTAGCTTTGATCTCTTGCTTACGCCAGAGCATCAAGTCCTCCAGACTGGAGACATGGTGACTCGATTTTCCCTCCGTGAAGACATATTCAGCAGCATGGGGATGGCACTCCAAAGCCAGCAGCATTCCCTAGAGCGCTTAAGCGTCTGTTGCGATGAAGATGAAAGGATCTGCGACCTTGAAACTTTTCTTAAGCCGATTGGTAGCCTTCGGGGATTCCTAAACCTTCACGAAATCTCTATTAACACCTATGTTCTCGTGGGCTACAATATTTCAGAGAGCCCTGAGCTTAGTGACACTCTTCCAATTTCTCTTCAGTCTCTTCAAATAACACACTGCACTGATGGCGTTCAAGAACAGCTAGCTGAACTAGCGAAGATTTGTCCTTACAAGTTCCCAAATTTGAAAAGGGTCATAATTTTAGAATACTATGGAGACGATGGACTGCGAGAGGCATTTCTCAAAGTCGGCGTAGAGTTTACGGGGCTGAGACTTAAAGTAATGGGTTGTATAGTAAGTCCTCTTTCTTGTACTCCTAGCAATCGAACAGGCGACAGTAATGCAGACATTTGAGACAGAGGCTAATCTGTTTGGATTACAAGTTATAGACTCCGGCTCTAAATCAGTGAATACATCCATGCTTTTAACGAGCCCAGCTTACTAATCAGTATTGCGTTCAGCGTCAATGAGATCTTCTGGATCAAGCCCTTCTCTTTCATTAGTTACCTGAAGCTTGATCTGTCAATCCACAGGATAAGTGTTCCGTAACCTCTTAGGGGGCACGATCCATGGTCATAGCAAGGAACGATGATCTATGTCCAATAGTTCGTATGCTCCAAGCATACATAAAAAATAAAAAATGAAAAGAGTTACCTCTCGGTCTCTTTGGGGCAGAACTGGGCTGTTAGCGGTTTGTCGAAGGGTGAGAACCCGAGGTATTGCGGCAACCACACTATCTTAATAGAGAAAATCAATACAAGGCTCTGAAGCCAAGTAAAATGCCATCGTAACCTTGCCTTTAGTGAAACCAAACACATTAGCCAAGCATCAAACCTCTATAGGCAATGAGGCAGGTGTGTAGGAAAAACAAAAGAGCCACAGGCCCTCCAAAAAGAACCTCACAGCCAACCCACGCCACCAGCAGCAACAAATGCATGCATGCAGCCATCCACCACCCAGGCACCCCCCAGTGAGC
>KV749253.1:0-12527 GCA_001692915.1 Glonium stellatum
GGGGGTGCACGAGTTCAGGGGTGCTCGGCTTAACCGTCATTCCAGGCGGCTGCCTAGCCTTTTGGGCCCTATGCCATAGCGGCAGCGGCGTTACCACCGCCTACTATATCGGCACGAGTGTTACCAACAGAAGCGATTATATTTCCGTAGCTATGGGGGGAATTATTTTCCAGGGCTTGTAAGCCACGATTAAAGTGGATCTTTCAAGAAATCTAAATGAGAAGAGGAAAATACATACGCAAGGCCGGCTCCCCACGACGACTACTAGGCTTACTTGACTCATTACCCATACCTTGTGTTGGTTTAGAACCAGTATAAGAGAGGTTGGTTATAGGAAGTACTCAGGAATGCACATAACAATTACGCTTGGACCTTGTCAGAAACTTTATAAGCAATTATAGGCACAAAAGGCTACCGTTTACTACTTCTTGCCTATGCTAATCATATAACTCTTAAGAAAACTCATATAACTAGGTATACAATCGTATATCCAAGGTTAGAAAGGACTATAATTAGATAACTTATATAATCATAATCACTGTTTTTGAGCGATTATATTGATTATGTGCATCCCTGGGAAGTACGCTAGAATGATAACAGCGAAGCCCGGCAAAAGAAAAACAAGAATGTACACTATCTAGTGACGCTCCGCAAGGAGAAAAAGGTGCAACCGTTTATATATACTTGTTTGTCCGCCCTGGGACGGTTTCCGATACGCTGTCAGTGCCAGGTAGTTCCACTAAGCACACGCAAGCCGCAGGCAACGAGGCGATAGGAAAATTGCTCATGGGCATTTATGCTAATGATAACAATATTTACAGCTATTGGCCACACATTAACCCCTCCGATAAATATTAATTTGCCATTCCAGCTTTGCATGATGCTGCATAAAGCATGACTAGCTGGATCCTACGCTAGAGCAAGGCGCCCAAACGTATGATTAGCAAACCTCTAATCAAACCTTATAGTATCTGCACAACGCAACATCAAGGCGTAGAACTAAGAAACAACGAACAGGCAAAAGGCCCCTCTAGCTGTAATGCTGCAAATAAAGAGACCTGATTGTTCCATGTAGTGTTTGCCTGTTATGCAATTGCATTAATAGGGCGAATGTCCAGCCCGCCGGTGATGCCGCAGTGTCAGATGAGCCTATTCTACGCAAGGGCAAGGACGGGGCGTAACGAGGGGTAGCTTACACACCTTCCAGACAGTTCATATACGAGGTCTGATTGGAGATATCATTTGTCTTATCTTCTTTCTTCTTTGGCGCCAGGTCTTAAGGATAATACCCTAATATAAAAAGCCCATTACCCGCCCGTCAATCTCACTTATTACCACCCGGGCTGTTGCGGCCTTTGTGCACACCCTTAAGGCGGGACCGGCGGTGGGAGGACACTAGTAAAGGAATTTATCGGAATGCGAAAGAAATGGACGCCAACTGGGTTTAGTTTACCCTTCGCCTACAAGCTTTTTGCCTCCTGGCAGTCCTCGTTGTAGACGAGTAATTAGATGTAATAATGACGTTTCATAGTTTAATCATACATACCTAGGTAGATAACAAAGACTAGTGAATAGTGGCAAAATTTACAGATAGATGACGCACAATAATCCTCATGGGCGAAGTAGGGATTAATCGTGTAAACCTCACATATTTCAACTCTTTCTCATCAGGAAAAATTAGTCCCCAAGACAACACAGAATAGCCTTACAAAGCCACCCAAAAGCCACAGTAGCAAAAGCAGCAAGTTAACCACCACATACGTATTACGATATCTCAAAGCTCACAATTCCCTAAGGTACAACGAGTCCAACTGCCAACCCTACTAAGATCGAGATTACCAACCTTCTCCCATCAAATTTTGACCCAGCCATGAAGACAACGACTAAAACCCCCGCAGAAAGACCAAATCAACAACCTAATGGTCAAGAAATCCCATGGCTTCGTACGCAAACAGAATGGATGGATTTGCGCTGCCGGATAAAATGAATAGTAGGGCCGTGCTAGATTCAAAGTCGGAGTCAAAAAGTCACTTAGAGAAGGCAGGATTGGTGGAGATGAAGTAGAAAGAGTAACTTTATCGAATATAACCTCGAAGGGCCTGATATTGAGATATTAAATATAGAAAGCTATGCGCACTTCTTAAGCTAATAAAGTCGTTGTAGCCCAGCCAAGGCCAACATCTCTCTTATATAATCTATGCCCTCCGACCCCAATTAATTCAGCTAAAAAGTGGATGTAATTATCAATATTCTCTTTTTATAGCCTCACGCATGTCAATACTTAAAGAGCAAACTATCTCCGAGGGGTTCCTTTGTCAACCGACGCTTGATTCTCAAGGACTACTCAAGGCGATTTATGTGTACATACAAGCCTAGACAGGCAATTCTATAGACACCGATGCGAATCTTAGACTGGACTTAATAGCGTTTTAACAATAAAACTACCAATACTACTAATAGTCTGTTCCAGGACTGCTTTGTGTGTGAATGACTCTTGTACTAGGATCTCAAGTTATGTTGGACATTATCAAACTATGCGGATTTTTATGCAGTAGTTCGGGGATGTAAGCATGCTACCGAAACCTTCTGGTCCTAAGATTGAGCAATGCTTTTCCTTGGCTGAATTCTAGCACCTCCCAGTTGTTCATTTAGACGAGTGCATTGGCCGAGAGGAATTGCTATAGGTTATATATACATGCATCTGACAATTTCAGGCTACGATATACTCTTATTCACTGCCACGAACAAGGAAAAAATGGCTTCTTATCGAAGATCTTTCAGTTCCATCGTTTGCAGTGCCCCATCGGCATCCGTATTACCCTTTGCAGAGAGCATAAATGCACAAGAACCTACTTCGCAGCGTTGCAAGCGGCTAACTTAGTGGTTAGTCCAAGCCTGCTATTCATGGATAGGGAACGTACTCTCCTGGGTCTGGCAATCAGCGGTGGAGAATGATGCGCCGCTATTAGCCTGATTGGCGCATGCGTTGAATTGTTGGTCGCAGGAACGCTGGAGAGCAGCAGCCAAGTTCACGAATGTATCGCCGTTCACACTGAACGGGCGTGTTGAGTCCCCAGAGTTGACGACTGGAGTGGCGGCCCCCCCGAGGGTGCCACTGAATGTTTGAAGGTTTTGCGCGCGAGGAACAACTAGTGCTTGGATACTAGCAGCGCCGGCAAGCAGGACGACAGCAGATGTGAACTTCATATTTTAATTCTTGACCAAAGCCCAAGATTTTAACAAAGTGGAGGATAAAGGTAAAAGAAACTTTGAAAAGAGTGAACCAAAAAGCTGTTGTTGCGTCCAAGCGCGTGAAGAGAAATACCTTCGAGGTAAAGACAGGAAAATGGCATGTAGGAGTATTAATGAGAGGCGATTTGCATCTGTTTATATTGTAAGCCCTCAGTAGCTATGCGGTAGTGCACATTGGTGTTGAGATAACATCCAGTGATAGTGAAACTGGAAATGTCGCGTGCTCCAACACTGCGTGCCAGAGCCGAATTTACCCGATCAATGCAATCAGAGCGGTTGTCAAATACGTTACTGCGCCTGGCATTTCGAAATTAGACCGACACGATATGAAGCGCGGAGAGAGTGCGCCCGCAGTCAAAAGATAATCACACTCCTGCATTCAGTGTCTTCATCCTCCATGAGAGCTTTATGCAGAGCATCACGCAGGGTTCCGTACGGCTTCACAGAAAACTCTGCACGAAGCGCTGTGTAGAGTTTCACGTAGAACTCATGTAGAGCTTCACGCATAACCCTATGTGAAGCATTTTGTAGATCAGGAGCTTGTCCATTCGTTGGAGAGAAAGCGGTAACAGCTCGCGCTGGGTATCCTAAAGATTACGCGTAAGTATGCCAAATATAAAACCAGGGATCAGTTAAGCATTTCCATGACATTCACCCTTCATAATTCTCAGATGATAGCCAAAAACAGAGGCATTACAGCACTTACACATCGCGAATCCGGCAAGGGCAGCTGTACAGTAAATGTATCGAGACGACGAGCGAGCCAGGAGTGGGTTTGGCTAGTTGGCACGTGGCTAGTTGGCATGAGACGACCAGGAACCCAGCGTATGATGACTAAGCATGCAAATGGTACAAACACCAATCCGTGAGGGTTACGGACCACGCGGACTCACTAGGACTTTATTTCCTTAATCAGAACAACTCTGGAAAATAAGCGAAACTGATCCATGACTCTCCTCCGAGGCTTGGTGCAAAAAGTTGTGGCCGGAATTTGAAAATAAATTTGGATGGGCGCATGGGCGTTCGGCATTTTTAAATTCTGGCCATAACTTTTTGCACTAAGCCTCGCTCGCAAGGTTGAGACAATTTTATTTGTTGTTTCTAAAATAACCTCCAAAGATATACAGACTGCTCCTCTATTATCTCTGCCACAGGCTTGCTTCGACCCGTGTCTTACGCTCTGTAACCTTGTCAAACAGTCAAAGAGAAGGATACATCTCTCGATTAGAATCTGTAGAGCCTCGATTATATACACGAAAGGTGTGTTGTGAAGCCGCCCTTGATCTATACCCAATTTAATGATACTCACTGCTTTGGTGATGCACACCGCCAATTCAACAAGCCTCGTTCCAAGAACAACTCTCCACTTCTCAACGTATTCTCGCTCTTTCCAGCGCTTTCATTTCCGTATCATCAGGTTTTTATGTGTTTCGAGGCGCTAGAAGACCATGGAGGACATGTGATTCAAAAAAACCTATCGCGCTCCGCAAGCGTTCGAAGAGAATCCAGGATTAGTGCGGATATTTTACTTGGAGAGGAGGAAATACGAAATCGAAGCAAACCCGAATATGGTGCATGAAGAACTAACGGAACTGAAAAAAAGAGGGAATAGATTTTCACCAATCAGCATGGATATCAATAGTGCATTTCCATTTTATATACACCGACTTATTTAATTCACACTATCAATCTTATCGTTGCTATTCCTATCACAAGCCAATATACAGCATATCTATTGACCAGGATTAAAATCTATCATTGAGCCTTGAGGACTTTAAAGGCTTGAGCAACCGCGTCAATCACCCTCCCGAACAGCTCACCTCCTTACGGAAATCTATTCGACATGAAATGCCCTTGATACGACTACTTTCTTACCGATAGCGCTTCGGATGTAGTCTTTCGCTCCGCAATCGAGCACACACAGTCATAGAATTAGCTCACCGATCCCAGGATTGCTTCACAACTCCTCTATTTCCCAGTGTCCCCTATACACCATTAGCCTCGTCGGCCCAGCCATAATATGGCTCACCGAGCCACTTTCACCCGCTACAAATCCTTCATTCACACATAGATGCACCTGCCGCAGCTACCGATACTATTCTTGTCGTCGGTACGGGTGCTGAGGTATATCCTAAAACCGCATATATCGAAGCTACGCTGCAGAAAGGCGCAAGGGTTGCGGTTATCAACTTAGAAAAGGAAGATCCGGCGCTGTAAGAGTTGTAGGAGCAGAATTAGCGCTTTTAAGGAGATGCAGCGATCCTTGTGCCCTAGTTCCTAAAGCCTACTATTGGATGTGTTAGAGCGGCACAGGAAGATTAAAGTAATTTGATATATTTGCTATCTAGTAGTCTAATTTTGAAGTTTTTTTCCACCCCTGGCCACAATCAACCAGAGAAAATATCATGATCAGGAATATTTCTATAGATTGGGGAGTTCCTCTGTCAATGCCCAGCATAAAATACATGATTATTGGCTAATTTTTGTGGGAATCAAAAACTATTATTGGTAAAGTAATACCAGTTTCGCTCAAATCTTCGTTACCTTAAAGCCCGCAAGGCTGACCCTTGCTGCTATAAAAAAACACACGCCAATAGCACAGCTTACACCTGAAAATATAGCAGTATCCCGGAAAGACCCGTGGCTGTCGACAATTATCTGGCCTCCAATTGGAGATCCCGTCAAGGCTGCAAAGGATGCGATTGCAAAAATAGCGCCCGTACGAACGCCAATATCTTTGATTGGCGAGACTTGCGCGCAGAGCGCTGGAGTAAGGCCAATACCAGCACCCGAGCTGATTCCGAATAGCGCTGCAAAGAGGACTATTGGAACATTGCCAGTAGCAGGCAGCCATAATGCAAGAATGAGGATTGTCGTGAAAGCAGTCATGACAATCATAACATTAAAGCGCCCTACTTTGTCAGCAACGACATTAGGAACAGTCCGCCCAATGACACTAGCCTAGTCAGCCATAATCTAATAATAGTAAGGAGTAAGAGCAAGCACAAACCTTGCGCCATTGAGAATCGGTACGAGATAATTAGCAAGATGCTGAGACATGCCATGCGTGCGCGCTTCTTCAACAATGAAAGTGAAAGGAGTAAACATTCCCCCTGTGGCAATCAGCTGCGATCAGAAATATAAGTATTCCAACATACAGTAGAAGAAGAAAACGGCCGCGGTCAACAGGAAGAATGATGGCTCCTTCAAAGGACGGACAAAAGCCATCGGGCTAAAGGGACGCTTTGTTGGCGCGATTCGAGAGCGTACAGTTAAGTTTGCGAAAATAAGCAATCCCAAGATGAGGAAAGCGCAGATGCGCATTGCCCAGCCAAAGCCGACTTCTGGTATCAGATGAATAACCATAATGGGAAAAATAACACCGCCTAAAGACGATCCAGCTGCAACGAGGCCTAGAGCAGCACCACGCTTGTGGAAGAACCAAGTGGATACCTGTAACGTGAATTAGCGGCAGAAAGAACGGCTTTCGGTTAGAACATACACAATTAAAAGCAGGATAGAAAACCATCGAGGCTCCAATAGCAGAGCATATAGCTTGGCTGAGAAGGAACTGGTAGTACTCTTTTGATATGCTCGTCATCATTAAGCCAAAGACGTGGAAGAAGGTGCCGGCGATGAGAAGGTAGCGATGACCGTAATCATCGAAAATCTTGCCAACGAAAGGCCCACCAAATAGCATGAAGAAGACTAAGACCGTCAGTAAATCGGTTATCATGTATCGGGGATGTTCTACCTTGTAAGGAAGGAATCCAAGAGATCGCTGAGGGACTATAGTGTTTCAGTTGGTGTGTCTGATAGTAGTCCTGAAAGATGCCGACGCAATTAACCCAGCCAAAGGACACAAAAAGGGAAGCAGAAGCACCGGCGACTGTGAGCCATGCTTCCACACCGCCATCTGGGAAAGACTTTGGGTCCATCCATGGATTTGCTGAAGGCATCTCGGCTTTTTCTACATCTTGGGGGAGGTCCGTGAACAGCGCTTGAGGATCGGTAGATTGGTCGTCGTCATTTGCTATCATATCGTTTATAGAGGCCTTCTCTTGGTCCATCTCTTTGTACTGCAGTTGGGAATCGGATTCTGCCATTGTCACACAAGCCTAATAAGTAGTAGCTTTGTTGGAAAGTTAGAGGTGGAAAACTCTAAAAAGTATTGTATAAGTCTATGACAAAGAAGAGAATTGGAGTATTACTAAAGATACACAATAGAGGAACGAGTGATGTGAGGATAAATATGCGGCGCTGAAGGCATTTCTTAAGTTGATCCAGGCTGGCTCGGTCCAGCTTCCAGACCAAAACCGAGTCGGTGCTCGCACCAAGTTAAAGCCGAACCTCCCTCTCGCTAAAACTTCAGGCTTCGGTCGTTCTAGCCTCATGACTCCTAGCTGTAAAATTTTGGGCTGAAGGGCGCATTCTTAGACCCACGTACTTTCGTTAGGGCTATGGGATAGGACGCGCTTTTCGGAGATGCTGCAACTAGGGCCTGTGGTATGGCCCGGCTTTATGTTGAGTGCCCCCCGGGCCCGAGTTGCGTTCTCCGGGTGTTGATGTTAAGCCCGTGTATATCCGAGCTTCTTGGTCACTTACTAACCGTAAAAAGCTTCGGCCATCTCCTGAAACTGGTAATTACCATATGCAGACTCGTTCAAAGCCTACTACGTAGTATGGCAGGAAGTATCCAATAATACACAAGCCCATCCATTGCTGACGGTCCACGGTGCGATTTTCTGCTTTCTAATCATGCCTCTATAAAGAAGTTCAGAGCCGTTTGGATAGCCTATGGATAACAACCATGACTTAAGTAAAGAGTTTCTCAGAGAAATGCGGGGACCCTTCCTATTTGCAATTGATTAAATTCTTTCACCAGCTCAACCCAGTCATACATCATATATTGCGGGCAATGGCCGACCCAATCATGGGACCGCATTCCAGCCCCCGCCTCCTACAAACTCCCACGTGACTTATGCTGCACCTCTCGTGCACGCTTTATCGATAAGGCTCCAACCAAACAAACCCGATCCGTTCGCCAGCTTCGTCTTCTTTTTCCTTTGGTGTAATTATTATAGAATTATAGAACAGACGCGACACTATAAGATTCCTACACTTTCCAAACAATTAACCCCACATTTATTCTCAAAAAATCAGTTACGTATAATCACGCAGACGCAAGACACAGGCACTGCCTACAATTAACGTGGCAATATGGACGCTTCCCAATAGCACGGCCTCCGGGCAGCTATATAATTTCGGAAACTTCGAAAAGGTTTGTGAAAGGTTGGACTAGAGATGAGTATTGGAACGTTCCACCCAAGGCTGTGTGATCGGAACTGTCAGCCAGTCATACAAAGTTCCGGCTCAACTTCCGACGTATGTAGTCCGAAGGCCGAAAGAGCTAAGTTACTACTTGTCAGCGTCAGTCCGTATAAATGTTCTAGCAGAGCCAAGTCCTTAAAGTTTGTTCAAGACTGCGATGATTTGCTATTATAATACTACTCGACCACCCTTAGGGTTTACAAATCAAAATGGACGGCTTCACAGAAAACAGTCGCCTACAAGTCATATCTGCTATTGTTTGTACAGCCCTTTCGGGGATTTTTGTGTCGTTAAGATTATTGTCCAAACATCTCAGAGCAGGATACTCAGCAGATGATGCATGGATTTGTCTCGCAACGATTTCTTTCTTTACGTGTATATGGAGTAAGTATGGTTTATCTTTTTAGGGTTCAGCATTAATGATTCTTGGTAGGCGTATACGGAGACGTATCTGAAAGTTCTTTGTCCCAAGTTGACTTTACGAGGAAAAACAAACAATTGACTACATACTTGAAAGTGAGAACCACAAAGTAGCCATCATACTTTATTTTATGCTGAAGGACCACCATAGCTAGTCTATGTATCGTTAATCTTCTACTACATTGCAGCTGCCGCTGTTAAGATTTCTATTCTTTGCTTCTGCCGACGAATTTTCGCAACGGATGGCTTTAAACGAGTGCATATAATTACACTAACGGTGGTTGCTATGTGGTTCATCGGCGCAGAAATCACCAGCATCGTGGTCTGCACGCCAATCCAGCGATTTTGGAATCCTTGGGTCCATGGTCACTGTCTCAATTTAAATCTTCAAGCGCTCGTCATAGGAATTCTGGAGACTATTCTTGACGCGATCATTCTTGTTCTTCCTCCCGTATGGATTTCGACCGTCCAGTTGCAACAACGAAATAAGATTGCCTTGTACGGGATATTTCTTCTTGGAGGATTGTAAGTACGCCGATAACTATATGCTGCTGTATGCCGCTGATTATTCCAGTGCTGTCATTACAAACATAGTGAGACTGAAGTTTATCTATCAGCCACATAGCGAATATGGTACGCTTTCCAAAAGTCAAAGGTACTCGAGTCTGAATGCGCTAATTCGCATATAGTGAATTTCGCAAATGCAGAAATATGGACTAATATTCACGTTTGTACAAGCATTATTTGCGCATGTCTTCCTACGCTCCGTCCATTGTTAACAGCTATGGCCACCCGTTCGAATACTTTGCAGAAAGTTCATGCCTTCCTTCTCAAAAGAGACTCATCGGAGCTTCACCTAAGGGATAATCCAACTCCGCTGGAAAACAGCAAAGTTATTCCCAATTCATATGGCTCACGAACCCTAACAGGAAGCACGGCGACATGGAATACTGAAAAGGGTATTGATGGAGACGTTTAGATCAATGATTGCTGTTTAGAAAAAATCGATTTGGGATTTTACGGCGTTGTATGGAGCGAATGAACATTTTTGAAGTAATAACAGCTCGCTACTAGCGTCTACTATTACGCTATGTGCAGTTCTTCGGAGTATCAGGATTGGGGAACAAGCGAGAGCCACCTCCTTTGTATACTATATTTATTTCGATATTTTTCGACGTATCGCTTAGGCCCATCTTGATTGAACCCGCGCATTTGTCCTCCTAAATCATGGGATGTGCTCTAAGGTGAACTATTTCAGGATCAAGTGCTTGTGTATGAAAGCGACTATGCAATAATATCTCGTGGGTCTATACACGCTTGACGAGTCCTGTTTGAGTGCTATCAAGCTGTTTCTGGCTTCTTAATTTTACCTTTTATCTTTGTCGAATAGCGCGTAGTTCTCCGAGCTTGATTCAGTTTGTCCTGTGTCTGTGTAGTAGGCCCTTAGCGAGGCACGTATTTCGCAAACCCCCACAGGATAGGTAGAACGATTTTGTGACAATAAATTACGTGCCAGTCCTAGTGCAATGGAACCCTGATGCGGCCATATATACATGTTGGTCCTCGGAAACAGCGATAGTACTTGAGAAACACATTCCAACACCATTGGTAAAATTATATGCACCGTTAAGTGACCGTTCCAACCTCTAATCTGAACTCCTGACCTGAATGATGCATTCGGGGATATCCTAGGGTTGAGCCCTTCTTACAGGGCTCCTGTCGGCCCATTTATTCATCGCCTAGAGCGGTGATGCCGGGTAGCCGTATGTCGGGCCGGTCTAGTTGTTGAAGATTGGTTGGAAACACAATCCCAGTGAAAAGGTATTTCAGCAGTCTCAACGGCAACGCCTTGATACCTCCAAACCCTTCTTGGCGCAGGGGAGGACGTGAATGCTTCTC
The DNA here is from genome assembly GCA_001692915.1 of Glonium stellatum. Taxonomy (NCBI): domain Eukaryota; kingdom Fungi; phylum Ascomycota; class Dothideomycetes; order Gloniales; family Gloniaceae; genus Glonium; species Glonium stellatum. The sequence continues at coordinate 10,903 of KV749253.1, forward strand.
GTCTAATATCTTCCAGTGCTTGGTTTGTTGCGGCGAGGACCGCAAATCTACGATCTGGAACACGCCGAGCTGCGCTGTTAGGGGGTCTCTGGCGGGCCTGTCGAGGGCGATGGTGGTGGTGCTGATGCTGGCTCTGATGGTGAGACTGATGATGGGACTGACTGTGAGATTGTTGCTGGTATCGGTGCTGGGACTGATGCTGTTGCTGATGTTGATGCTGATGCTGAGATTGATGCTGAGATTGATACTGATAGTGCTGGTTTTGCTGAGGCTGAGACTGAGACTGATGCTGGTAGTGATGTTGTTGCTGAGGCGGCGTTACGGGTGGTGTAGGGATACACATCCACTCCTGCCTCTTGATTCCTCGGCCGGAGCGCATTTTTGACTGGTTTGATGACTTGCGATCACTTGGAGGATCTCGCTTCGCACCTCGTCCCCTGAGTGTGGTGGTGGAAGAACGCCTTGGATGTCGTTGTCTATTCTGGCGCGCTCGTTCAGGCTTAGGATTGAGGAGCATCTCGGCAGAAGACGTCTCGGCTTCTACGGTCCGATACCATCTGTCAGGAACTTCGACGCGTATTTTAGGCCTTGGTGTTTCCTGAGTAGGTTTTGCAGTAGCCAGCCTATTCGAGTGCCGACTATCGTAGGCCTGCTTCTCATTTCTCTTCTCACGTGTCTTTTGCTTGTTCCGCCGCTTCGAAGAATTTCCAAAAGGGAACCAGCACATGGTGCTGGCGGACCCTCCGAAGCCCCAAGCGTTGCGATACTCGGCGCAAACACTGACCTACCTAGGCTTAATAAAGATAGCCGGAATGCGCGCGCAATGGCTGAAGATTTTGTTGCAGCGATCAACCCGATTCAAGTATGAGTGGTGTGCCCTTCTTATGGGGGGCCCGAAACCGACCAATGGACAGGACGCGAAGGGCCGGACGGTCCTGGCAAGAGGCAGCGATAGATAAGGGAAAGCGACATCTGGAAGCGGAATGGGCTACAGCCCCAGGATGATCTCATTGCAAAACGCCCGAGTGATAATGGGAAGGGTTGGCATGGCGGGCATGATTGGGGATGGTTAGGGATGGTTAGGAAAGGTTGGGATGGGGTTGGGATGGTTGCGACGGCGCGGCGCCCACCCCAAGCGCAACGAAGGAGAGAAGTGGACTGCATGACGAAGCCAAAAAAAGAAATGATTCATCCACTCTACCTTGTATTCTCCGTGCGGCCGCCAATGGGAAGCGCAGCCAGGTAATGGAGGGTGGGAATTGACTGGATTGGTAAGTGAGGGTGTTGTGGCTTACATGACCATGTGACCAATCCGGGCTTCAGCTGATCGCAGGATTGTAGGCCCGCAACCTCGCTTTTTCTAAGGCCTAAGGAGGTGTTGGAGGCTCTGGGAGCACGGTCGAGAGGGTCTGAGAGCCGGTGAAGCAGCAGAGGAGAAGTTTATATCCCTTTAAGTCTTTGGCGTGTCGTACCTGACAGACGGCAATGCATGCAACGTGTTCGTGCGCTGGCCGCTGGTGAAGACGGGCCGAGCGGGACGACCCTTGGCACGGATATGGTGGTCGACCTGTGAGAGCGAGTTGCGCGCGAGTTGCCGTTAGCTGCAGATGCTAGCAGGGGGGGGG
>KV749256.1:0-12997 GCA_001692915.1 Glonium stellatum
CCCCTCCCCTCCCCTCCCCTTCCGTTGCCCAAGGAGTCAATTCGATGCCGCGATGCTGCCCTGCTGCTGTGATGCCCTAACTTACTGCCATGCTGCCAATGCAGCCATGCTCGTCGCCCAGCCGTGTTGCCAATGCAGGCGTTTGAATTACCAACAGGCCCTGAAGCACAGACTTGGCCTCTTGTCCAAGCCACATAGGCGCTCCGCTAAGACGACCTTTCCCAGCGTCTCGCGCCTTCTCACTGGCCGTGTGCGAGTCTTCACGTGCCACCTGCCCTAAGATTGGAAGCAGGAGCAGCAGGAGGGAGAAGCAGCGCGCAGCAAAGCACAACTCCATCGCAGCCCGTCAGACAGCGAATCGTGACTGACCGCGACAGCTTCGATATTCAACCCTGCGTCACTCCCATTTCCTTTCAACCCGCTCTCCCTACCGTCCTCTCCTTCAATCGTGTACCTCTCCGCCCGCCTCTGCCCTCCCCCTCCCCGCCTAGACCCAGAAGCGCCCCTTCACTGGTCGCCAGCGTGAGACGTACCGTTATTCACTTGCAAGGTCACGCACCAACTAGATTCTTAGCTCCACCCGGTCCTGGTAGCGGGGCTTTCCAAGCACTTCACACTCCAACATCATCATCCCGCTCGTCATCTCTCCCACTGCTTCAAACAACAGACAAATAATCCTCAAATTTCATCTTCATCCAAGGCGGCATCCTGCGATTATCATCCACCACCCTTCTCAGTGCTTGTATTTGACTCTTTAGCGACAAGCCACTGCCACTCCCAACAACCCCCATCAATCACTTGATCAACCGCCCAGCAGCCGTGACGAAAACCACACGCACACGCACACACAATCTCACACACACACACACGCACATCTCTCCGACTCCTGCGTTGCTCCTCCACCACTCACCCGGCCGCTCACACTACAGCGTCTTGCTGCCTCTCTTGCCCACTACGGACCTCATCGCCCAAACTCCGCGCTCCTCGCATCAGCTCCTAAACTACAGCCCGCCATATTCTCGATAGCAATCTACCTCCCTTGAGCACAACTTGTTGAGACACACGGCACGATGACACAGAATCGGTCATCGGCGTTTTCGAGTTTACGGATGGGTGGTAATTCGACGCCGTTGACGTCCAAATTTCGCCATGCTAACGAAGCCGCAGAGGTAATTCGCGAGAAGGTTCAAGACGGACAGACGGGCGAATACAAAGACCTAGCGTACACGCAATGCAAAATCGTCGGGAACGGCTCTTTTGGAGTGGTTTTCCAGACTAAGCTGTCGCCTAGTGGCGAAGATGCAGCCATCAAGCGGGTTCTACAAGACAAGCGTTTCAAGGTGTGTTCACGGACGCGGCTGTACTATCCATTCTAAACGACTGACTTTTCGCAGAATCGAGAACTACAGATTATGCGCATCGTCCGGCACCCGAATATCGTCGAGCTCAAGGCTTTTTTCTATAATAATGGAGAACGGGTGTGTGCCTCCAACGCGCAAAGTCCGCTTGACCGGTTTTTACTGACCTTTCCAGCCACAGAAAGACGAAGTTTACCTCAACTTAGTGTTAGAATTTGTTCCAGAAACCGTTTACCGAGCCTCGCGGTACTTCAATAAGATGAAGACGGTCATGCCCATCCTCGAGGTCAAACTATACATCTACCAGCTCTTTAGGTCGCTGGCATACATCCACTCGCAAGGAATTTGCCACAGGGATATCAAACCGCAAAACCTCCTACTTGATCCGGCTACTGGAGTTTTGAAATTGTGTGACTTTGGAAGCGCGAAGATTCTAGTAGAAAACGAGCCAAACGTCTCGTACATCTGTTCAAGATACTACAGAGCACCTGAGCTCATCTTTGGCGCGACAAACTACACTACCAAAATTGGTACGTTACTAGCTCAGTCCCTGCATTCTTGACTTTTTTTTTGCTTAGCTAATCCGTGACGCTCCTAGATGTATGGTCCACAGGATGTGTTATGGCAGAGCTCATGCTCGGGCAGCCGTTGTTTCCAGGAGAATCGGGTATCGACCAACTAGTGGAGATTATCAAGGTTCTCGGAACACCCACGCGAGATCAGATTCGAACCATGAATCCAAACTACATGGAACATAAGTTTCCTCAAATTAAGCCTCATCCATTCAACAAGGTAGATTCGCACGCATGGACCAAAGGTATCATGTCACTCACAATACAACAGGTCTTCCGAAAGGCTGACCCGAACGCCATCGATCTTATTTCAAAACTCCTAGAGTATACTCCAACGCAACGACTTTCCGCAATTGATGCTTTAGTTCAACCTTTCTTTGACGAGTTGAGGGACCCGACCACTCGGCTCCCTGATTCACGACATCCAAACGGAGCAACTAGAGATCTCCCTAACCTGTTTGATTTCACTCTTCACGGTAAGCATAAACTAATACCGCACGATACCTTAGTCAGCCCGTGCTAACCACTACTAGAACTTTCGATTGCGCCACATCTCAACCGGCAGCTGGTTCCGCCGCATGTGCGCCCCGTTTTGCAAGCTCGGGGCTTAGATTTTGAGTCTCCTAACTTCAAGCCGTTAACGAAAGAAGAAATGATGGCCCGGTTGGATTAAAAATACCTCCGGCTAAAAGCATGCGTCACGATATCATGTTTTCGATTAAGCGGCGTGGCATTTGTTTGTTTCCACCCCTGGAACCTATCTGTTCTGTATGGGCGGACGCAAATTCTTCGAAACTCATTCCGGCGTCGGTTTCTCGGATGGCGCACATCACCATGTAAAGGCCCATCCACTGCTGTCCTTGTGCTCGTCTGAAAATGCTACGAATGTCACTCATCCTTTTCCTGTCGGACTGGCTTGTTATCTGCTTCTTCTGAATCTTTAATCCTCCCCCCTTCCGTTCCTACCCATTTACCTTGAGAGGTCGCGTAGATGTATTTCTTCCTCCTTTCTCCTTTTCTCTTTAGCTTCGCCGACATTCGGCGATTGAAATGTCATGCGGAACGGGCGGCTGATAAAAGTCGGGGATGGTTGGCACAAACATAGGAAATTGGTGGTGATTTATTCGGCTCTGAAGTCGCGGGTTCGTTGCGGATGTCGTCGTTTGCATGCGGGTGTGGTCTTTCTGAGCTTTTTTGTTGCGAACCACAGGCGAGACGGCTGTGCTACTGGTTCGTCCCTTGCAATTGATTTGCAGGATGATGGTTTGGGTAGCGAGTAATAGGTCGCCTTTATTCTCGCTAGGTGAGAGGGCTGGCGAGGGAAATCAGAAACGGGTCGGGCTTTGTTCTTCTTATTTTGTTAGCCCTCGGGGGCTCTTCTTTGAAAGTAGATTTCTTTTTTCCCATTCTCATCTCAATTTGGGTGTTGTTGTGGCGGCTTCTCCCGCTTTCCCTCGTCCAACCTCGGGGGCTTTTCTCGAGGCCAACCTATTTCGTCACCAACGCATCCCACTCCTGTCCTTTTCGGGCTCTTTGCATGGCTTCTTTTCTCTTTCGACGGGTTCTGCTTGCTTGCGAAAAGACATTGTTTAGGAGAGTGGCTTCAGTCTCAATAAGTGCACGTGCTAGCTGGCCGCCGATTTTCCTACTCAGCCTCTCCGCCTCTGCATGTCTGCAGTTGGGATGAAGAAACGGCCACCGGCGGCAGTCTTGGTTATATCTTGGAATGATCATGGAGCGGCTGCTGATTTTTGACCGAAACCTCGGATAACAGGGCAGGTGTATTAGGTAGCATGAGGGATAAAACACTTTCTTCTTACTTGGATTGGTCCCATCAGCCGCCTAACGTGTTCATGACTTCTGGGCCACTGAATTATTTGTGCCCAGTTGATATCCATGCTCTTCCAATTGATCCATTAAGCATTCCAACAGCATCTATTCAGTCACTGTAAACCAAGCAAGCAAGCACATCTGGATGTTACCCATCACTCAAAGTCCGGGAGTGAATAACTAACGCACTCCCATAACTCACCAGAATTCCATCTACTCACCGTGAATTGATTTAATGCGACTTCTTCTACCCAGCTATTCTAACAAACTCCCTCACTTGCAACTCACGATCTATTCCTATTGAACTACCTTTAACCCGCAGCGGCCTCGTCACTAAAAGGCTCTTTGATCAATACCTATTTATTCTAAAGCTAGAGTATATCCTCTGATCTTACCACTCTCACTATTCTATCCTCCAATATGACAGATAGCGGTTTTTCTCAAAGCTTTCCCTACCTAATTTCGTTAACCTCTGATCCACCCTCCGAATCTGATACATTTGTGCACGGACCAGAACTCAGCAAACATGACAAACAGCCGATTCATAGCGAATCTGCACAGGCGGCTCCTCCGCTTCGCCCGAAAGAAGCATCGCGCTCACAAGCTCAAGGTCAGGGTCGTTCCCATCGCCAAAGTTATCATCGTATTACACGCAGACGACTACCACGTCGCGTCGTTGATTCGTACCGCCCTGAGACAAACTCTAGAATTCCAAATACTGACGATCCGTCCCACTGGAAGAGAACGGTCGAGCAAGAGTTGTCTAACGCGATGGCCGATCTAGATGTAAGGCCCGAGGGCAGAGGTGAAGGGGGGCGAGGACGTTGGGGCGGGAATCGGAAGAGAAGATTTAGAGGTAAGCTCTTATGAGCTATCAGAGGACTTCATTCTGGCACTCCGAAGAGCTTTGCACACGCATTCAATTGAAGCATGCTAACTAGTAATACATTGCAGATGACGACGACTTCGATCGCCGCCCAACGCGCCGACGGTATGAAGAGCCTACTGCGAGTAAGCTGCGCAAGATGCTCCTAAGCATTGCAGAGTCGCCTATGCGACTCCCTGAGGACGAAGCAAAGGATATAGCCAGGCTGCTGGGCGAAAACTTTGAAGATGATGAGATTAAGGACGAATTTTTTGATGTCTTTGTGAGACTGTTAGTGTTTCTATACTCTGACCTATGCGATTGATAGCTAATACATCCTAGGATCATCGAGCAACCGTTCAAGATCCCATTCGCCGGAGCGGTCATCCTCTACGCAAACGAATCGAAGCCAGAAGTCACAAAAGAAGCCCTTAGACGTGTATCGGAACGAACACAAGAGTTTCTTAACTCCGGAAACTGGAGGGAGTTCAAATTACTGTTTCGATTTTTAGCCTGCCTACAGAGCTTGTTCGAGGGAGATGGTGTCTTCTCCATTCTTCATAAGCTCTTTGACAGTGCTGTAGATCTACAGAGCGCGAACGAGAATGATGTAAGTCGTCTACTAGTCAAACATCAGTTTGCGGGAGATGATATCTGATCAGGTGAATAGGTTGTCGGACTTGAACTTGTTAAGATCATTCTCCTCACACTCCCATACGCTCTCGTATCTGCAGGCTCTGGTCTTGAAGACCAAGCCATGGACATACTCCAAAAGACTGAAATTGTCGCTTCAATGAGGCTCCCCATAGAATCGTTGGTGGAGGCATACACTGGTCATACCGAGGAGAAGCCTGTTCCATACCACAGTGTCATTGGATTGCTACAGACGCAATTGCAAAATGAAGCTGCTCGCGGCTGGGAATTATCCTGCATTCCAAGGTTCTCTAAACCTGTTGCTCGCCAGGGGGAGGGCGAAGATGCAATGGTTACTACACCTACCATGCATCCCTTCCCAAACATTACAATTCCTTCTCCTGTCAATCCTGGACCGAAACCGCTGTTTCCAGAGGCATATTTTTCATTGTATGCTGATCAGGATGTCGAGGTGAGCAATACCTTTCCAGTTTTTACAGAGAAATATTAACGGCCCTAGACTGTCCCAAAAACCACAGACATTGCAGCCTCCTTACTCCGAGATGCGCTTGTTGATACGATTAACATCCTAGATTTCAATCGCACGGCAACGGCCAAATTCCTCATTGATCTGGACTGCTATTGGCAACCAGAAACCTTCGTCAAACGCGCGACTCCCTTCGATAAGCTCCGTGACGTAGCTGGTGATAAATCGACATGGAAGCCAGAAGATATGGCAGTTGACGCCGTGTTTTCTCAGATCTTCATGCTCCCTAATCCAGAACACAAGCTTATCTATTATCACTCTGTCATCACGGAGAGCTGTAAAATCGCGCCAGCCGCTATAGCGCCAAGCTTAGGAAGAGCAATCAGATTTTTGTTCAAAAATCTTGACGTGATGGATTTAGAGCTTGTCTACCGTTTTCTGGATTGGTTCTCACATCATCTAAGTAACTTTGAGTTCAGGTGGAAGTGGACGGAGTGGTGAGTAACCCTTCTCCTATCGATTTTAAGGTTGGGCGGACAGTCTGACCTTTCGAAGGCTTGATGACATCGACCGTACGAACATGCATCCGAAGAAAGCCTTTATCATCGGTGCTCTAGATAAAGAGATTCGTCTCTCCTTCGCAAAGCGCATTCGCGCTACTCTCCCCGAGAAATACCACCCCTTGATCCCAGAGGGCAAGGACAAAGATACACCGGACTTTAAGTACGCTGATGAAAGTACGCTTTATCCTCCATCCTAATCTTTCAAAATAACCCAGTAACAACTAACCCATCCAAATAGAAACTCCCTTCGCTCTAGAAGGCCGCCAACTATGTACCCAAATCCGCAAAAAAGCGTCAGAAGAGGACATCCAAGAAACCATCAACTCGATCCACGTGCAAGCCGCCGACCTCGCCATCGCCGACGTCCTCGTCCCATCCACAGACGCCTTCGTCACCAGCATCTGCTACATCGGCTCCAAGTCCCTCTCCCACGTCCTCTCCTGCATCGAGCGCAGCAAAGAACGCCTCCTGGCCATCGGGCCGCAGTCGGAGCTCGCGCGCCGCCAGATCGTGGCTAGCGTCGTCGACTACTGGAAGGACCAGCCCGGCATCGCCGTCAACATCGTCGACAAGCTGCTCAACTACACCATCCTATCGCCCATGTGCGTCGTCCAGTGGGCACTATCGGACCACCTCGGCGCCGGCGAGGCGCTGTCCGAGAGCTGGATCTTCGAGATGGTCGCCGGGACCGTCGGCAAGGTGACGAATCGCGTGCGCCAGATCGTGGCGGCTAGACTGCAGAAGGGCCTCCCGGACGAGCAGGTGGCGATGCTGGACGAGACGCTGGCGAAGGAGCGGGATGCGATGCGTGCGCTTTTCAAGCTCATCGACGATGCGGTGAAGGCTGTTGCGCAGGGCATTGCGGATACGTTCATTGAGAGGGAGGGCAGTGGCGAGTTGAGTGCCGAGGATGCGGCCCTCATTAAGGCGTGGGGGAAACGGTGGCAGACGGTGTTTATTCGGAAGGCGCAGGTTGAGGAGGCGGTGGTTGGGGAGGAGGCGGTCGAGGCGAAGGTAAAGGCCCTCAGTGTTGAGCCGGCGAGTGAGGAAAATGGGATTATGGATGTTGCGGAGGCTATGAATGGTGAGGATGATATGGTTTAAGCTCGATATTATTAAATTGGGAAGTCTATAGCGGGGGAATTCTGAAGTGGGGGTAGCTCAGAAAGGTGGTTCCATGGCTCGATAGGTAAAAGGGTTTTCTTTGGGAGAGCTTTGTGCTCGTCGGGGATTTCTCTTTGGGCTGTCGTGATGGGTGGTCGTAGCGCCCCCAGATAGCTGCGTAGAAAGATCCTTGAGCTAAAAGCCGGTGGTGGATCACGAGTTGCATGTTTCTCTTGCATTGGTCTAGGTTCGCTGCATTCTGCGGATATTGCATTCTAGGATTGCCCTTTCTCTTGTACTTATGCTTTTGTATTTGAATAGAGCTTCTACTTGGCATGAAATAACTACTCTGTAGAGAAGTTGAGTGATAGGACACCAGCAATGCTCCCCCGGGTTAAACCAAGATAAATAGGACTGGTATGAGTACACGCACCATTACACGTCGCTTGCATAGAAAAAGTCGTCGTGTTCAGGCTTTCGTGGTAGCTCTGTATGTCAGATTAGGAGCATATCAGACTTCACCTCAAACATAAGTTCGATCCTTTGTAGATCCTATTGCCGAATTTATTTCTAACTCGCGACTAGCAGTTAACAAGTACAGCAGCGATTACTCAGCTCGTGATATGCACCTAATCGACTCTACAAGCCCATGCATTCGTCCTCCTATACCTATCATATGCACTAGCAATCTAGAAGACCCTTGCCAGTGGCTAGCTGCAACTCGGCCCTCAGGTATTTACTTAAGCACATACATTCCTAATTAGATTAACAGCATAAGCAGGGATTCAGCGAACATGCATTAACCCCTCACTCTTCGCCAACTCCCACGAATTATATCCTTTACCAGTCGTTCTTCTGGATGCAGAACGGTTAACCCATTTTTTGGAGGCGAACGCAGCAATTCAGCCAAGCGACCGCTCCCACATCAGTGACATGCTCGCGATAAAGCAACGAGCGCTGATTAGGGCCCCGAGAATTGCTTGCCTGTCAGATGTCAGCTTCATGACTGGCTAGAGCTCTCGTGATAACTGCGTGCCATGTCGGGCGTCCACTTTGGTCATATCGTGCGAGCATGGATAAAAGAAGGTCAGTCGAGGAGGCTGTATTTGATCCTAGGAGTCTTACTTTGGCAGGATGGAGGAAGATTAGATACGTTTGCTTAAAGAGCGCAACCCCTCAATATCCAACCCCATGTAATTCTCTAGGATTCCTCTTCATAATGTTCCTATCCAGTCTCTTATCAATAGTCGAACAGCATTTGCTGTTGGCTCTATCCTTAAGCGTGGTCCTCTTTTCCCTCCTCTTAGTTCTCTATCGTCTATATCTCCATCCTTTGGCCCCCATACCCGGACCTAAGCTCGCAGCAGTAACGCGATGGTATGAGTTTTATTACGACGTGGTGAGAAAGGGTGACTATACGCGAAAAATTGAAGAGCTGCATGAAATATATGGACCCATCATTCGGATTAGCCCAAACGAGTTACACTGCAATGACCCGGCTTTCATCGATCAAATATATGCTCCAGGTGGAGGCAAAAGGAAGAGGGACAAAACGTACTTCTATGGCAGTGGGGTGCAGTTTTGGGAGGTAGTACCTCCTACTAAATATGGTATTCCCAAGTTTCTAACGTTTTGGGTCTCTAGTCTGCTGTCTTTACCGTCGACCACGATAAGCACAGGGTTCGACGAAGCCCATTAAATCATTTCTTCTCGAAGGGATCGATCACGAAGCTGGAGCCTATTATTCAAGGCTACGTGGACGAGATTTGCGGACACATCGAGAGTTACACAAACACGGACACTCCGTGTAATCTCTTCAATGCCTACGCCTGCATGACCACTGATATAGTGACGGAATATTGCTTTGGATGGAGTAAAAACTATTCATCCAATAGGACGTTCCTACCAAATCCGGTGGTGCCACTGCGTGCCCTACAAGAAATGATTGTTCCGGTGAGACACTTTCCCTGGATTTTACCAATTGTGAACTCTTTACCAGACAAAATAGTTGCTCTAAAGATGCCGGATACAGTGGAATGGTTCCGCATGAGGCGAAGGATAGTGGAGTCCGTGAATGAGGCCCTCAGATGCAAGGATGAAGATGTGGTCAAAGGCTCTAGGATACCCAAGTCCATTTTCTCCGAAATTATAAAAGCGGATTTGCCAAAAGGGGAGAAGACTCAGCAAAGGCTGAATGACGAAGCGTTAGTGTTCATTACTGCTGGTACAGAGACAACTGCTTGGAGTAAGTGAGCTGGCTAACTGCGGTTAACCGAAGGAACCTAGATGTAAAGTATCTATACTTACGTTCTCCTAGCTCTTTCAGTTGCCACGTACTATTTGTTTTCCCAACCCACGACATTGCAAAAGCTCCTTCAAGAGCTCTCGCATCACATAAAAGGTCCTGAAAATATACCCTCATGGACTGCGCTAGAGCAATTACCTTACCTGATGAGTTGCCCATTTCGTATCATTTTCCATATATCAAGAGATATCTTTTTAGCTGGCAAACTGCTAGAAACTAGCTAACATTGTTTTACTCCGCCATAATTGCTGAAGCACTTCGACTATCTTATGGTGTCGCAACCCGCCTTCCACGCGTTCCTCACGAGCCGCTTTTCTATAGTGGCACTTTTAAAGGTCGCCCCGTCCAGTGGAAAATCCCAGCCAGGACTTCGATTGCCATGACGAGCTATTTGGTTCACAAAATCCCAGAGATATTCCCAGAGCCGAAGAAGTTCATACCTGAAAGGTGGCTGAACGAAGAGGGGAGGAGGGATAGGTCATTGGATAGCTACCTTCTATCTTTCTCGAAAGGAAGTCGACAGTGCTTGGGAATGAAGTAAGTCTCAGCTTACCGCGCTTTTCGGGGGTGATGTTCATGGCTTATGAATATTGTTTGCTGATGCTAACTCTTTAATTGTAGTCTTGGCTATGCTGAATTGTTCATTACACTCGCAACGGTTTTCAGCCGTTTTGGTAAACGAATGGAGCTGTATGAGACAGGATTGGATGCGATCGAGTATAGTTGTAAGTGACAGGTCATTTCTTGCTTTTTTTGCCCCCCTAGTTCGCTGTAGGTGGAGGTGGCGGATCGGGTTTTATCTTTGCAGGTTGATTCGTCGGACTGACGTATGATGCCAGACGATCTCTTCGGGCCCGGAAGAGCAAACTACACCGGGGTTAGAGTGATGGTGAATAGTAGCGATTAAGAAGATTGAGTGGGTGGTGAAACTGAAATAAAGGCAAATTGTCTGAGAACGGAAGTAAATATAGTGAGAGTTTTAGTGCAGTCGTAGTGTAGTTTGTAGTGCTATTTAAGTTGCCGTTTTTCCCTTCATGCACGGCCATGTCATAAAGCCACCGACAAGGCTAGAGTTGGGAGCTCGGATCAACTTCGTCATGTGAAAAGGCCCAAACCCTGGCACTCTGGAAACTCGCATATTGATCAAATAACTCACCCTCTGCACCACCGCAACGCGCATCTCAAGACCTCGCAGAATCAAGCATGTCACACACAGCAGCCACCCTATCACCCGCCTGACACATGCACATGAGTCTGCTACGAAGCCTTCGCAGTCCTTCGATCAACTTTAGGTGGGCATCTCCGCTTACGCTGCATCAGCAAGCCCAGAACCCGCTCTAGGCTTTTTCTTAAAGACCATGATCGTGCCAACCCTCTACAATGCTGCTGCCGGCTCAGCAACTTTCACCACTCTCGTCTCGCCTTCCGCTACTCCTACCCCGGTGGTACCCGGCGTGGGCCGGGGGAACTGGTCGTCGCTCATTGGCATCGTGACGGCCATTGTCGGTAACATCTTGATCTCGTTCGCGTTAAACACCCAACGGTATGCCCATATACGCTTGAACCGAGAATGGGAAGAGAAGGAACGAATAAGAAAAAGACGGAAGAGATCATATGGCGGCACAAATCAGGCTGCTATTGCGGAAGAGAGGGCTAAAGCAAATCTCACGTCTGGCTATAATCCGCCTCCGCACGCAGAGTATAGGCTTGAAGGAGAGGAAGAAACTCAAAATCAGAATGGAGTTCACGAACATCTGGCTAACGAATCCGATCCACTGATTACCTCTCCGCCACCAATTCAACCCCACTCTCGATCTCGGCACCGCACATTTCGCCCATCTATCGACACGGCAGCGTCTAGTTCTGCTGCTAGTTCGCACGCTGAAGCAGATTTTAAACAAAAGTCATACCTCCACTCCCCGTACTGGTGGAGTGGTATCATCATGATGACCGTTGGTGAAGCTGGAAATTTTCTCGCCTATGGTTTTGCACCTGCGTCTATTGTTTCTCCTCTGGGTGTCGTAGCTCTCATCTCGAACTGTATAATTGCCCCATTTGTGCTCAAGGAGCGCTTCCGGAAACGCGATGGGGTAGGGGTGTTTATATCTGTTGCTGGTGCTGTTACCGTGGTGCTATCAGCCAGCGACAACAACCCCAAATTGGGACCGAAGGAGATCTGGAAGCTAATCGGGACGTGGGAGTTTGAGACTTACCTTGGCATTACCATTGCGGTGATAATTGGATTGATGGCAGCCAGCAGCAAATATGGTAGAAAAAGTATATTTATTGATTTAGGGTTAGTCGGATTATTCGGTGAGTTCCTTCCTTCACACCGTTCGTCCTCTCCTAGGACAAGACTCCGTGGCTCTCTACGTTCGGATCCTACGATGTGGTTGTCTAATGATCGTGCATGCTACAGGTGGTTATACAGCTCTTTCCACCAAGGGCGTTGCCTCTCTTCTTTCATATACCCTATGGCGCGCCCTTACTTTCCCTGTTACCTACCTCCTCGTTGCTGTCCTTATTTTCACTGCTGTAATGCAGATTAAATATATTAATCGCGCTCTTCAACGTTTCGACGCAACTCAAGTCATTCCAACGCAGTTTGTACTCTTCACACTGTCCGTTATTCTAGGCTCTGCGGTACTTTACCGAGATTTCGAGAAAACACCTGGCGATGACGCTGGCAAATTCATTGGAGGGTGTGCTATGACATTCATGGGTGTCTGGCTGATTACTAGTGGTCGACCTCGGCGGATCGATGAAGAAGAAGATAGGGACCCAGAGCCTGAAGATGCTATTAACCTCATTGACGGCGAGCGTTACCGCGATTCAGTAGATGGAGCCGATGAAACCGAAGCCGGCACTAGCGAAAGACGCTCTTCCGATTTGCTTGCTTCATCTCCTCCCATCGCCATTGGACGAACTGTACACCACATCTCGACTTCTCCTCCATCCACGCCTATCATCAAGCTCACGCCTCAGGATACCGCCATACAGCCTACGCCTACTTTAGAGACACCATCATCCTCCGCCCCAGACTCACCTTCTCCTCTCATCACCAACCCCTGGCAAGCCTCCGCCCCAGCCACTCCCACACCCTCATCAGCCCTCCAGCCCACCCCAGTCCCCCTAACCGCCTCAGTCTCCGATCCCGTCCTCCCCACCGCCGCCCAACTCTCGCACTCAGCGCCCGCAACCGGTCCCCGGACCCCCAAAGCCCAGACGCAGTCCGCCGACGCCCAGCCCGCTCCCCCGACCACGGCGCCGCGCCTCCGCC
>KV749260.1:4792-16905 GCA_001692915.1 Glonium stellatum
CCCGTGCTCTAGTTATATTGTTACAAGCTTGCACGGGGTTTCGCCTGCTAAAGCAACCACGTATATAATCCGCCCGAGTCGTCTGACCCTCACCGCTGTAACCAAGCGTGTGGTCCGGTGAAGCTCTTATGCGTGCTCTTATGCGCGCCATGATTCGTGTCTCTGCTCACTGTCCAAGAATCTGCCCCAAGACTGCACCTCGGCCACTGCATTACTTGTCCTACCCACCGACCCTGCTGTCCATCTGCAATACAAGATTTATATGCTCGGAGATAATTCCACTTGTCTACTGCATGGTCTGGAGCTGCGCCATTTGCGCCATCTGTGTCTCATATGCCCGTCTGTACTGATCCGTGGCCGCTTTGATTGCCCTGACAATCGGCGCAGTCATCATGTTGACAGCTCTGGCACCGCCCTTGATACTGTTCGCGTCAAACTTCCTCCGTTTCCCCGTCCGCTGCATGTAGTCCTCTATTTGCTTCTTCGCCTTTTCCACCCTCACCATCCGCTCCTTCTCCGCGCTCTCTGCCACCGCTGCGATCCGGTCGAGCGATTTGTCCAACGTTTCCACTAGTTTCTGGACCTCAACCGCACGGTCAGGATCGCCAGAGAGGAAGACGGTCCAGAAGTAGTGCAGGAACTCGACCGTGGTATTGTGGACCATAGCCAGTGAGTCGAACGCGCTATTTGAAAGCCCGTATTTGGAAGCCTGCGTAGCGGGAGCAGAATTCGATGTTGACTGATCATCCGTGTGCAAGTGGCGCTGCCGGATCGCGCCCATGATCTGCGCCGTGGCTGCATTGCGACTCGGCTTGCCTCCAACGCGCCACTTCTTCTTGGGATCGTCATCGTCTTCCTCGCTGTCGCTGTCTTCCAGAACCCCGATTGCGGCTTCAAGATTCAGACTTCCGCTGGGGTCCTGCTTGTTTGAAATCGATTCCAGGTCATTTCGGAGTTTAGATAACACTTGGCCAGGCGTGTGCTTCGCGTATAGAGAGGCACTGCTCGAGACCATTCCGCCTTGCACGGAGAAAAAGTGCCTCTGGTCTTTGATTTTCAGTATAACACGATTATCATTGGCGTGCCGCTGGAGATCCCGCAATTGTAGCTCCTTGTACGCGTCTTCGTCCATCCCAGAAGGTGCATGTGGATCGATATCTATGGGAGCAACATCAGCTAGCATCTTCTCACTCATGCTGTTGAGGACTCGCAAGATAGGCACTTTGTCATGAGAGTTTGGCTGCATGGTCCAGTCGGGCCTGTTGCCTAAGCGCTGGCTATGATTCTGTTCGTTCCCTTCCAAATCAATGAAATGGGGTACATGTGCCATAACCAGCTGCCGTGCCCGGTCAGCCTCCTCATCAAAATTTAGATAGCGATCGAGTTTAGGATCGGTAGCGTCTGTCTCGGTGATCTTCTCCCCTTTTAATTTTTTGAAGAGGCGGCTGACAAAGAATCGAGACCAGAACTCCATCTCACTTAATTGGGGAACATTCTCATTGTAGACTCGCTTGACTAGTGGATGCTGATTGAATATAAGCTGGATCTGTTCTTTGCTTAGGTTGAGCCTGGTGGTGCCGTCAACGTTTTTTGGCTTGACTTCCGAGAGGACATTGTACGTCCCCTGGCTCTGGCTCTTCTCGACTGCATGTGCACGTAGTAGGTGTACCCTTGACGCCCAGAATTGCGTTGAAAATTGTGAGATCGTGATGGTTTCTGGTTTCTCGCGAAGCGCTTGATCAAACCTCTGCCTAAGAGCAGGATTCGCACTGAGGAGTGACTTTTGGAGTTCGGTATTTGACATTAATCGGGCATCATCAAATGTGCTCTCCTCGGCTCTGGCGCCGGCGGAGACTGCTTGGGCTATTGCCATGGCAGCCGATTGACCACCCCCGTCATCTGCTGGAGCAGGCGTACTTCCATTCTGAGCCCTGGCAGCCTCGATTGCTTTTCGAAGCAAGCCCGTTATAGCAGATTGTTCAGTTCGAGCAGAAGTAGCCGAGGTAAAAGTGAAGGTATGGTTCTCAGCGGCTGCTGTGGAGGATCGCTGGACGACAATTTTGATGGAGACTTTGGCACTCTTTTCAGGGGTTTGCTGGAGATCTACCGTGCGGACAGATTAGCTACTCTGCATGTGAGGAGTTCTATAGAACTGGTGTGAGCTGGCTTGTAGGGGTGAGCAGGGTCCTACTTGTGATCTCAGAAACCGCTATCGACAGCGGTGGAGTTGACGATACAGCCGGTCTCCAAGACACGGTTTTCCCGTCCTTAGACACCGACAGTTTGCCATCTTGCTTCTTATAAGAAGTAGAGGCTTCTGACATCCTCAACCAGGAGAGATGTAACTTGGACGGATGGTGAGCCTGGTCTGGGGCTGAGGCGTTTTGGGCCAAATATGTAGACGCACCGTTATTGGTCGCGGAATCGAGAGGCTTGGCGACTAGGCGGAGCGGAGTCTAGCTCTACCGCTTGGCCGTATACCTCCGAGTGATAAGGGTTTGCAAATATACTGGGATAATATGTGCTGTCTAAATGAATGGGCATGGGCTCATAGACTGTGAGGTCTTTGTCTTTTTAAAGTTGATAAAGAGTGAGGCTTTGGGTAAATGTAATCACACTAATCACCATGAACGCGAACAATCAAACACGCCATGATGAGCAAGAGCTACGCTAGTGACAGCTCATTTATCAGATCTGCCCACTGCCATTGCAAAACGGCCTGTGATCTGCTGAACCCCTACTGTATGATACCTCCGGTATACCCCACTTCATGACAGGGATCTAAAAGGTTTAGCTGGGTCATCGTTTTGCTTGCGGGCCCATTTATCGTAAGTGCCTACCAGAATGTGGCATCCCAAATTAATCACCTGATAAGTACGTCCCCGGTGAAAAGGCCATAAAATGGAGGTCGTGTGACAAAAATATATATAACTACAGCATGTGTAAAGTACAAATGCAGAGAAAGGCTCCCGTCAGTCCAACAACTCTAAGTTTTGATGCAGAAACGCATTTTCCCACTAAAGCACAATCAGGTCCATTCAGTCATTTACTCTCCCTTAAGTTTATCCTGCTTGACATTAAATGCCATCTCAAGCAGATCCCTCTCCTCTTTCTGGTGAACGCTCTTCAAACCTGTCGCCACACTTGCGCTCGGATTACGGCCTGCATACATCACGTGGCGGCGGTTATGGTGCTCCGTCTCGTTCAGGAGTGTCTCGATGCGTGGCTGGGTGAAACTCCACGCGCCTGCATTTAGAGGCTCTTCTTGACACCAGACGATGTTCTGTGCGTTCGGGTACGAGTCGAGATTCTCCTTTAGTTGCTGCCAAGGGAATGGGTGGAGTTGCTCAATACGTGTGATAGCAACATCCTTCAACTCCTTGCTAGCACGGTGTTTGTGAAGGGCGGCGTAAACTTGGCCAGAGCAGAGGATGACACGGGAAATGTTTTCGCGAGACTCAATCTCGCCGGTCTCGTGACCAGGATCAGGAATCAACCATTGGAAGTGGGAATCGCCGGTAAATTCTTCGATGTTGGAACGCGCCATTGGATGTCTTAGTAGGTTCTTAGAGAAGAAGAGGATAAGAGCTGTAAGATAAATTAGAATAAGCTTAAATAGCAGTCTAAGAATGGAGATAACTTACGTTTCCTGAATTGCCTGTTCATCTGGCGTCTGAGAATGTGGAACATATTGGAAGGTTTGGTTAGGTAGGCAATTTGCATGTTGCAGTCCTGGTGCTGGCGGTCAAGTTTCTCAGGAGACGGGAATATTCTCGGATCTTCGTTACACAACTGTAGGTATCGCTCCATTCTTCCCGAAGAGTGTTCTGGCCCTTGGCCATCGTACCCGTGGGGCAAGCTCATAACAAGTCCAGTGCGCTGCAGCCATTTAACCTCGCCGGACGCGATAAATTGATCGATGATGCATTGCGCATTGTTAGCAAAATCACCGAATTGTGCTTCCCACATCACCAGAGCGTTTGGCGATGATAGCGAGTAGCCATACTCAAACCCGAGGCTATAATTTGTTAGTTATTCGGACGTTATACAACTTAGCTCTAATACTTACACTCCGAACTCGCTAAGTGATGAGTTTGAAATAACGAAAGTCGCTTGATCATCGCTTAGGTGTTGTAGAGGCGTGTATGTCTTTTCATTCTCTTGGTCGTGAAGGACGGCATGGCGCTGGGAGAAGGTACCACGTTCTACATCTTGACCAGAAACTCTGACATGGTGGCCATCCATAACCAGCGTACCGAAAGCCAAGGCTTCTGCCGTTGACATATCGATGTTCTTGCCTTCAGTAACGGTCTTTGTTCGGCCACCAAGGATACGTTTGAGATTTCGATGAACGTTGAAGTCTGCAGGCGGGTTGCCGATTTTTTCGGCAATGTGTTCCAGCGTGTCTGCCTCTACTGCAGTTGGAAGATGTGGCAAGACCTCAGTAGCGAGTTCCTTTGGTGATTTAAATCCATTCCATGCGGAGGTCAGCCATTCTTTGGCCGATGGTTGATAGTCCTTACTGCGAGTGAAGCTTTCCTCAAGCATACCCCATACCCAAGACTTGTGCTCATCGATGTCTTCTTTGGTAAATGTCTTCTCTTTCAAGAGCTGGTCAACATACTTGTCTAGAGCTGGCGGGTGCTCGGCAATTCTCTTGTACATGAGCGGTTGAGTGAAAAATGGCTGATCGGTCTCATTATGGCCCTGTTTGCGGTAGCACACCATGTCAATGACTACATCCTTCTTGAATTCCGCTCGGTAATCAGCTGCAAGTTGGCAGACGAAGTTGAATGCTTCAACGTCATCACTATTGACATGGAAAACGGGAGCATCGATTGCTTTTGCGATGTCTGAACAATAAGGCGTGGAGCGCGCAAAGCGAGGATCGGTAGTAAAGCCGATTTGGTTGTTAACAATAATGTGGATGGTGCCTCCGGTATGATATGACGGTAGCGAATAGAAACCCATAGTCTCGTAGACAACGCCTTGGCCAGCAAACGCTGCATCGCCGTGAAGAAGAACACCCATTGCAGTCCTCGCTTCCTTTTCATCATTGTTGTAGTGGAGAATAGCTCTAGTTTTGCCCAACACAACCGGGTCCTCGGCTTCCAAATGAGAGGGATTGGCGACGAGAGAAAGCTGGACTCGTTTTCCAGAAGGCGTGGGCCGTTCGAAGTTCATACCCAAGTGATACTTTACATCGCCAGACCCCTCATCTGACGGATCAGCGGTCCCCGCGAATTCGCTAAAAATAGACTCATTTGGCTTTCGAACAACATTGCTGAGCACATTAAGACGACCGCGATGAGGCATGCCGATAACGATATCCTTGACGCCATAGTCCACGCTTCGGTCAATGAGCGCTTTCATACCAGGAATCAAGCTCTCTCCACCTTCCAGACCGAAACGCTTATCATTGGGATATTTCGTAGCCAGGAAAGCTTCGAAGCTAGTACCCCATATTAAACGGTCCAGGATCCGACGTTTCTCGTCTACAGAGTATCTGTACGGTTGGGGGATCTCAATGCGCTCGCGAAGCCAATCACACTGCTCTCTGTCAGGAATGTGAATATACTCGATACCATACGAGCCGCAGTATAAGCGTTCGCACGCTGCAATAATTTCTCTCAATGTCATTTTCTCGCGTGTTTCGGTCTTGAAACGTGGCAGAATACCGGGACCAAGAGTAAATTCCTGATCAAGGTCTTTTTCCGTAAATTGATAGTGGGAAAGCTCCAACTCTCGTGGTTTGCTGTATCCAAACTGTTCTGCTTCCGAACGAATTCCCAATGGGTCAATCTTCGCCTTGTGGTGTCCTCGGGCTTGGTATGCGCGCACAAGTAGCTGGACTTTCAAGTGATTCATTACATCAGACCCTTGGCCAGGGACCATTCCCAATCCTGGAGTCAAACTAGGGCCTATCCCACCATGCGGTGCGGGGATAATTGTAGGAGGAGGCTGGAAGGCCTGCGAGACGGGCATGTCGCCTTGTTCCATGTTGCGGAAGTAGATCTGCCACGAGACGTGGACACTGCCGGGGTCGCGTTTCCATTGCATGTACATCTCGTCAACATAGTTTGCAGTATTTCCTTGCAGGAAGGAGTCGTTAGGATCCTGTGAAAGCCATTAGCATCTCAATCAACCGCCACAGAGTCTCGCCACTGTGCAAAAGGAGGTTGTACCACTCCCTTGTCCGTCTCTTCAGCGGCAAGAGCATAGCTCCTCCGCTGCTGGAGCCTAGGCGCAAGAGCAAGTGCTCTACGTTTTGAGACAAGCGACGCATTCGTCGATGTGCCCGAGAGAGTAGAGAAGCTCGACCGAACGCCACAGCTACCGGCGGCGATACGGCTGCTACATTTCCGTAGAGTGGTGCGCAGCATGTTGAAGCTAGCAACACAGGAATAAGAGCATTAAAAAGGCAGAAGGGGAAAAATAAATAACATTCGACACGCAATGGCTGAAGTGTGTGGAGGAGGGAAAACGGAGGAGAGTCATTTAGTGGAGCTGCAAGTTCAACATCATCGGGCGCTTTCAAGATCCTGACTGATGGTCCCGATGCGGCTTAGCGGATCAGGACTTGGCAAGTGCTACAATTCTGAAGTCAATCAGCTCCACCATTAGCCGTCCATAATTGATGCGAACCTAGAAATGCCGCAACGACGATCTCATTGATAACAGCCTCACCGGCTATTCCGACACGCATTGAACAAGCTGCATGTCTCTGAAAGCCCAACCGGCTGCCCAATCTCTTCCTTTGCTCAACGTAAAATGACCAGCTTACTTTGGGCTAGCGGACCTCATGACCCGTTCTCGTGCTGGATGGCGCTTCTGCTTACGTATTTCTGGACCTGCCACGGGAGCGCAGAATGATTTTAAGTAGCCGCAATAAGTCGAATACGCCTCTGTCCTCTGTAAGAGGCATAACAAACGCCCCCGTGGAAGAAAATAGCATCAAGGCTTCGCTGATGGGCCGTGCCGTCTTAGGCCAATGCCGTCCTAACACCCTCCTCACAAATGTAGCCATGATGAATCACAATCAGTCAAATACCATTGGACTTCAGTTCTATCTCGATGAATTTTCTATTCTCACTTCGCGCACACTTCGGCACATTACTCGTCAATACCGACGTTTGAAACATTATCACATTTAAAACGACTGCGTGGGCCAGGGGATTCGAAATAGAACTTGAGATATGCTCACCTCTGTGCTTCGTTAGCACTTGGATGATAGTATATTCTCAAGCAATTCAAGGCCTTCCGGCCCCAATTCTAGCACCTTAGCCAACTCCTTCCGAAAATCAACCAAAGACTGTTTCCTCGATGTTCTCGGCCGGGATATACCCGACTTCGAACGCACCCGAGGTTGAACGGATGAACTAGCCAACGTCCAAAGTTTAGCATATTCTTCCAAATAAAACACTATGATCAGGGGTCAAATCAAACTACGGGCATCTTCGCGGCACACGGGGCTCATGCGCGCTATAATATTTCAAATATGCACGCACTTCAGCACACAGTGGAACTAAAGAATATGCAATATTTACAGCCAGAAGCATTCAAAACATTGACAATGGGAAAGCGACGCAATCACATCTAACAAACACTTGCCTTAACAGGATTAATCACACAAGCCTTTCCATCCGGAGCACTTGCTAGCTTTTTCGGCTCAGAACCACCATCGTTGCCCTTATAAATCCAGCATATGGCACTATCAAGGATGTAGGAATTTGAGATTGTGGTGTTATCTGTAAGAACGGAACAGCTCATTAGCATCTTTTCGAAAAACATGTCACCATAGAGGATATTGTAGCGTACCACCCTCATTTCCATTAATACCTACAGCAACAGACGCTCTATCGACACGAATATTGCTAGACGTAGACTGCCACGCATACTAAATATCACAGTTACCGCGGCTTCTGTACAGCTTGCATACATATTGAGCCTATCAACCTTCTTGTCAGCATATTAATTCCTCGTGCTCTGCACACTTTTACCATTCCTAATATAGCTTACGAAAAAGTTCTTCACCACAACAGTTCCGCCACCGTTATGCTGAAGCACCTTATCGTCCGAACCTCTAACTCCGCGGCCATTAACGTACGATTTACCCGACGTCTGCTTAAAGGTAGCAGCGCCCTCACAGACATCGGTCCTCCAAACATTGTTAAGTGCGCAAGTGCCCAGACAGTGCACACTTATAGTTCATCAGCGTGATTATTCGACATTTAGCGTAACCAAAGATTTCACCTATCTTCGCCATTATTAG
This sequence comes from Glonium stellatum, assembly GCA_001692915.1. Taxonomy (NCBI): domain Eukaryota; kingdom Fungi; phylum Ascomycota; class Dothideomycetes; order Gloniales; family Gloniaceae; genus Glonium; species Glonium stellatum. The sequence goes on from KV749260.1 coordinate 13,065, forward strand.
GTCCAACGATAACGTTGGATAGAACAGCGCCGTCCTGAAGCAAGGATACAGCATCAGAGTCGCCACCCTCAACTTGATCATTGCATGCGCTTGCTGTAGGAATCACACATCGTCAGCCAAAGTACTGATATAGCCTTAATATCTTTACTCTAGTTCAAGAGCAAGGGAGAGATCCAGTTTACAAAACCTCAAACTTTCACCGATGTAGTTTCTAGGAATAAAGGGGCATATACGACTGCGATCCCATTGCTTCATTCCTCCATCAAACGTGGCACCAGCAGCGATTGTCTTGACAGCAGCAAGATTGGTGGTTCTAGAAGAAGTCGGAAAGGTGGTTTGAAGAATCATGTTCGTTGCCGCAGCCGCCAGCGTCAAAGTACGCGGTAAGAATAGCTCCTGCGTACATAACGGATGGTGGTCATTCGCAGAATATTACGTTCTAGATTAACTATTTTTTCAACGAAAAAACAGTCAGACACGGGAAAGCCATGGCATACGCCCCACTCCGAGGCAAACCACTTGCTTATATAATCGCCTCATTTACGGTTGTTAACTGATCTACGGCTCTTGACACGAGTCCACTGAATGATTCCTCCGAAATAATAAACAGCATCTTGGCAACGGTCGGCGGAGAGACAGTGGAGAAACATCGCCAAGCCCCAACCCAAGCCCGGAGGTGGACAGCAAATCCACGCGCAGCCCGTAAAACAGTAGTCAGAAACTACTACAGCCAAAAACGCTCTTGCCTTATTGGAAGAAACTTTTCTCTCCAGCTCCTGTTCTAGCGTGCCTCTTAGTACTGTGATGTATATTGATCCTTGACTCGTAATGGATGGCTTTAGCAGCCATGGAGACTCTAGCTTTTACCTGATTAGGAATGGAATGGTTGCGGTGAAGAGCCAGGAAATTTTAGCTGCTAAGCAACGAGACCTGCATATGCATATAAAATGCATTCGTGGGGTGCTGTCCCAGAGCTAAAAGACCCTAAAAGCTCGTGGATCATCGAAATCTTACACCGTCGTGACAGAGATATTGTACTTTAGGTTTACGAAAAGTACTGGCTATTGTAAAGATACTATGAAAGTATGCGGGACTAAAAATGTGTGCAACAAAAATTCATTTGATACGATGCGAGAACGGAACAAGGGCTTTCCACCAGCCTTCTACCACCGACTAAGCCGCAACCACATCAGCCTCCTCCTGCTCCTCTTCGCCATTTATATCCATCTCCAAAGCTCTTAACTTGCGAACGTTAGCGTTACATTCCTTAATGACGTCTCTAACCTCGTTACTGTCAGGAGAATGCCTGGCCTTGTAGAGCGCAAAGTCCAGGAACTGATCCCGCAGCGTCACCTGTTCCATTCCCTCCAGGCGCCCGAGATCCCGCAACAAGTTGAGGCCGACAAAGTCCAAATTAGCCGCCCTCCCAGTCCAGTTGCCGTACACTTGCTCAGATAACCTCTCGTTGTTGAAGACGACATTGAGCCTCCTCAATCCTCTCAGCCTTCTCAGCATCGGCAGCGCCAGGTCGATGGTGTTTGCCCCTCCCTCCACCGAGTTGTAGTACCACAGCGTGATCTCACGGATACACGACCGGCGGGGCTCGGACAGCGCCAGGAGAAACCGGAGCAGCTGCACCGGGTAGTAAAAGGTGAGGTTGTTCCTAGCGTAAAAAACGCCCCTAGCCTCGCTGTGGATCTGGCGGTTTGTCTGCAGGAGAGAAAGAGCTGAGGCGGGCGGCCTGCCGGGGCGGAATCTCTGCGCGATGCTGTGCACGCCTGACCGGAAGTGCGTCGTCGGCTTGCGCTTCGACGGGTTGACCCCGCCCGGGAAGATGAAGAGGAACTCGTATATCCGGTTGCGCAGCTCGGCTGGCAGGTCGAGGAATCTGAAGCTCGCTCCGAGCTGGGCGCGGGGGCTAATACGCGCGCTGATCGAGGGACTGTCCGCCAGTCCTGCGTCTGCCTTCGTTGAATCGACTCTTGGTCGCATCATCTCCCTCGCCACGATGGTTTCGAGAACGCCTCCTGGGATTGGTCCCGAGGGCGTCGACGGGGCGGGGAATCCGTGTAAGTACTTGGTGAACACGACCTTTTTGATCCCTCTTAACTCTCGAAGAGCATCCATCCCAACACGGCGAAGCACCCGTAGATTCAGCTGGTAACTGACATCGCAGGGGCGGAAACCGCACTCTTGGTAGCCGTCTTGCTCTCGGCTCATCTCCCGCACAAACTTTGCTTCGCTAACGCCGATGAACAATTCCTGCAAACCTCGAAGCTTCTTCAATGTCGTAAACGCTTCAGTGGCGTATGTCCCGTCATAGTTGAACGAGATCTTCCTGATGTGGGCGGCGTGACTTGGCTTCAAATCGACCAAGTATCTCCAGAGATGGCGTAGTGTCGCCAGCCTAAAGTGATTTTCGCCGAAGTATACGGATGCAGCCTCAATATTTATTTGTGCGTCTGTCTCCAATAGATTTGGGAGCGGCAGGAATCGAAGGTTTCCGTAGTTTCCGGTGACTGGGTCAATCGGATTTGGTGCACAGAGATTGAGACGGTAGATTGTGATTCGGTCTTCTAACGAGAGAGTGTAAAAAGAAGCCATAACCGGCAGGTTGATATATTCTAGCGAATTTGAAGCAAAGTAGACGAAATATGTTCGAGGAGGAAAGATGCAGTAAGAAAATTTGGGAAAGGCATGTTAATATATTAGAGTAAACTTCCTCGGCTATTGGTATATTGAAAAGTTAAGTTGACAATAGAAATGATGAAAATAATAGAAAAGCCGACGATTATAGTAATGACAATATGAATAATAGAAACAATATAGGTGCGAGAAACAACAGCAATTCTGTGAATAATAGCGACACTATGGACGATAGTGGGATAAGACAATAAAAACAATAGAAACGTGAATCCGATGAATGGCGGGACGAAATGCACGACAAGATTCGATTACTAAGAAGCTTAAGCAAGCGCTGGCGCACTCGTCACGAAAAGGGGGCGTTGGCTTGTTTCAGCAATCTGAATTAAGTTAACAGAGGCTACTTCACTGCTTTTGGGCACTCAGGAATGTGTGGGGAAGGAAAGCGCCTCCTAGAGGCCTTCGTGCCGCCCATGATTCACCCAATTTGGTTTTATTAGCTCGCTTATCGTGTAAGACAAGAAAATAGCTTAGTATCTTAAATCTAAATAATTGTTAGTCTTCTGCACAATGGTCATTGTAAATCATAAAATAAATAACTATTTGAGGTAAACTCTTTTTACTAAGCCCTACGGTCACATTCAGGTTGACGTTTTAACAACAATTTGATAATAAAATGTGGTCCGACTTTGATCGTTTTTTATCTCACAAATTTGAGACGTTTTAGTATTAGTCTACCAAGTATCTAAGATATCCCGCGTTAAAACCTCCTTCGTCACCATCTTCGTCACCACCTTCGTTAGTCTACCGCCAACCACCTCGCCATCTCTCCACCTCACCGCCTCGCCATCTTGATACGCCTCTACCTCTACCTCTGCTTCTACTGCCTGTATCTCCGTTTGTATTATTTATCTGCTCTTATATTAGCCATAGATGAAAGAGAGAAGTAGGGGGAGGGGTAGAGAGCGGGGTTAAAAGGGGAGTTAAAATGGGGGTATAAGACGGGGGAGAATAGAAGCGAGAAAGAGAGGGGGGTCAAGCGAGGCATCGAAGGGGAGTAATTTGTTATTAATTCGGGCCCTAGCAGAGCTGTCAGCAGATAAGAGACAAAATCCGACTCTACACCTCCACGTGGTGTCTCTTGGGAACCTCTACCTTGTGCAGAAAGCCAAGTAGAGCAGTCCATCTACGCCGTCGA
>KV749262.1:1200-15884 GCA_001692915.1 Glonium stellatum
GCTATACTTTTGTTATATGAAGCTGACGTATTTATGAAGCAACGGTCATTGGATCATGCAGGCAACAACCTAATTACAATTTTTCTGCGGAAACTTGAATACTATGAAGGAATTATGATCCTCACTACTAATCGCGTGAAAGACTTTGACGACGCAATGCGAGGCAGAATACGTGTGGCCATAAGTAGGTGATGAGTTCGACAGTGACTTCACGAGTCCGGGCCAAGTTGACAATTTGAACGCTTACTGCTAAGTATTTCACACTTTTTAAGACTGCTATGCGGCTGCTATTTTGGATGTAGATACAGTCGGGTGGTTATAAATTGAATTCCTAGTTGCGGGCCCGCATTCAAATTGACCTATATCCAGGGTTTCGGAGACGCTTCAAGTCCTCTGTCATGCAGCAAGTTGGCAACCACGACAAGAGATACTTTAGTTGTCCGTTTAAAATTGTAACATCGGAAATCGGTAACACTTCAGCCCGGGGAGGTATATCTCTAAGGAAGTTTGTAGGATTGGCTAAACTATTCTCTGCTTAATTATTAGTATTGCTAAACAATATATAGGCGTTTCGTAAACATACCTGGAGGTACCGGCAAACCTTTAATATGGTCCTCTTTTGGTTGAGGCGAGTCTGTCTTAGCCTCGCCATGACTCTCCATTGGTTCAGGTGAGTCTGTCTTGGCTTCTCTATTCTCTGCTTACTTGTTAGTACTGCTAAATAAATATAGGGGTCTTATAAATATACTTAGAGTTACCGGCGAAATGTGTTTAGAAACCGCGACTGTATCCGCCGGTTGAGACGAGTTTATCTTGGCCTCGCCACAGTCCTTCATTGGCTCATGTAAGCCTGTCTCAGCTTCACTGTGGCCTTCCGAGCCCCTGAGGTAATTGAGGTACATATTTTGTATACCTCCCCAAACCATATCTTTTTGTGTATCGCCCTTCGTATTGTCGTCCTTTTTATAAGAACTGACCTTATTGGGTGTTTGAGCAGGCGTACAAGGCATCTGTTTTTGCATAGGGTCGGAAAGCTGCGATTGTTTCTTCTCCCTGCTAGCAGATGCTGTGTCTTTGTCGCCGGTGCGATTCTGGGATGACTCAAGGTTTCCAGTAGGTTGATGATTAGGTATGTTATCTTCGGGGGCGGTAGCATATAGTGATGTTTTCATAAGCACTGATTGAGGACCTACAGGTTATATTAGTAACGTATCCAAGCTTAGTAAAGGTATCATACATGATGTCTGGTATTCTTATAAAGATGGTAAGGGATGTATGGTCAAGAGGTCAAATTTGAAGGTTAGTCGATTTAATGGCATATGAGAACCAGGAGCACGACGTTTATATTCCATTTCTCTCCCGGGCCGAGTCAGGCAGAAGGAAAAGGCGGAGCACACCAGCCGCCCTTTTCCACTTCATGTGGTGTCTGCGGTACAATATTCAGTGGCTGTGATTACTCTCAGCTCACGTATAGTCTGTTGTTCTTGGTTTTTTTTCTTTTTCTTGCGGTATTATAGGAGGTCATGTTCGCCATGTTTAGGAATTGGTAAAAGCCAGAGGGCTCAAGATCCCCTTCCTGGCTTTTTCGTTATTCGCCACCGGTGTTCTCGCGCTCCTTCTGTCCCTCTCAAGACCCCTAGGTTTCGCCAGTGATGTTAGTGGTTAGGTTAGGTTATGAATTTTGGCCCTTAATCAAACCAATATAAAAATTACTAAATTAAGTAAATGCTAAGCTAGTAAACTAGTTAAGAATTTTAACCGGTTAGCCTTTTCTTATTGGTTTAACCGAACCTAACCGCTGACATCACTGGGTTTCGCTCGCAATTAATTGGAATGCTTAATCTTTCGCAAAGTGGCCTTCGGCATAGGAAGTGATATTCTAATGGGCTAGTAGCTTATTGATAAGCAGCCTATCCACGGCATCACTTAGACTTATAGCAGTCATGCTTAGCCGGCTTCAGATGACAGTCGATGACTGCATAGACGCATATGTCTCGCTGCTCGATAAAGTGTTTCAGAAGCGGAGATGTTGGCTAGGAAATAAAGACGGCTTCAAAAGAACCAACTCCGAAGAGCTGGGACGCGTGATAAAAGATATTGTTGTGAAGCAAGAACTAGAAGAGGACGCGCTCTTAAGGGATGAAGCAGACGCGAAGTGCAAAGTGTGAGCCTAGATCCTCAAATACTATAGAGTTAATTGAGCTACATCTACAGCAAATATACATACACTGAGGTATATTCAGTTCGCTAGTATTAGCGCTATTATAACTGCATGTAGTTACCTGTTCTGCATATCTGTTGTGCTAGAGACATATTAGATGTATTAATTCGTTGATGGTAGAAATCACTCTCGTACTATTATAGTCTAATAAGTATGCAAGAGGATTTAAGTAGTAGAGAAGAGTATGATAAAACATAATATGTATATACACATAAAAGAAAAGAGACATAAATATGAAAAAAAAAATTTAATTTAATTTAAGAAAAAATAAGAGAAAGCAGTCCTCCAGGTGACTTTGACGGCTTAACAGATACGAGAAGATCGGCCTAGGGTTTGCTAGAAAGCTATGCACACAGTTTATATAAATCCCATTTAGCCCCCTGGTTGCCCGACCCCAACAGAGAAGCAAGATAGCAATTAGAGGCTTGAATTAAGCAGGACAGAGAGGATCAGAAACTTGTGTTGGATAAAACCAGCCAGCAGCTGCAATAATAATATAGATTGCTATAATAAGAACGCCTTTAAACTAATTTATTTTAGTATTAGTTAAAATAAATTATCTATATAAAAAGAAAACTTACTAGATTTACTATTTTAAATAAAATAGTTTACTAGAAATATGGTAATAAATAAAATAATAATTAGAAAAATATTAAAATTAAGCGTTATATAATTCTAGCCTATAATCTAATCGAGTATAATAATAAAGAGAAGAACTAGAAGAGTAATTTATATACTAGATTTAATAGTAATATTAATTACTAGACTTATTTTATTCTTGCAAGCTATTATAACTGCTATTATATGCTCGGCAGCGTTTCTAATAATTAGAAGTAGAATAAAATTAATAAAAGTAGTAGAGATAGTGCTGCTTGCTATAATATTACTAATACTATTAATTATAAACTTAAAATAGAAGGCGACTAATACGGTAAAAAATTTAAAAGTTATAATTACACTCTAGATTATTAATTAAAGCTTCTTAATCTTATTATCTTTCTTTTCTGCGTTTAAATTCTATATAAGCTGCTCTTAATTTACTTCGCCTTTAGATATAGCCGCCACTCTAGCGCTAATTTATGCGATATTATAAAAAGATATACTCTACTTAACTAGAAAGAATTTGCGCTTAAAAGCCTTCTAGTCTAGAGTATTATATATTTCGGCATATAACTTTAATTAAAATATAAGATAGTAAATGTATATAATTAGAAGAATAATAGCTATTCCGCGGAATAACTTCTAATTAAGTGTAAAGCTATTAAGGCTTATAGCTATATAGATTAGTATTTATTATAGGTCTAAAGCCGTTATTAAATTTACTTAATAGTATAAAGTAAAAGATAGTTAGAATAATTAGACTGCCGATATATAAAGCTAGAAGACTAACTATAGTATCTACTACTACTATATTAAAATATTATTTTATCCGGTTAATATCTTTAAAGAAAAAGTATATACTAAAAATAAGAAATAAGTTTAAAAGAATACTGCTAATTAAGAAAATTTTAATAATAGTAATTTGGCCTTTAGTTAGGGCTAAAATAAAAATAATTAATTTAATAGCGTTTCTACGCCAAATATTAGATAATATTAGAATAAATAAAAAGCGAAGAAATATACCTAAAAGTTGCGTTTAAAAGACCATCTAATATATTACTAGCGTGAAGCGTAATCTCTTTAATAGCGTAATTAAGTATTATAGTAAGCGAAATAATAGTAATAAAGTTAACAATAAATATAGTAATATTGTTAATATAAAAATAATTAACTATAAAGCCGACGGGAATAGTAAAAAGAAGTATATTTATTTATAAGCTAAATAAGACGGCATAAATCTAATTCTTGGCAAATATCTTATACTTTAAAACTACTTTTAGCCTTTTCTTCTTAGTTATTGGCTCATAATATAAGGGTCTTTACAGGCCTATATTAGCCTCTTCGTTAAGTCGTTTATTATTAAACCTCAACTAGGCTGCTCAACAGGCTTTTAAGAGTATTGCTAGATCTATATATGCCATTATAAGCACGGTTTTTAATTGTTCCTAGAAAGAGCACGATGGAGATGGGTGATTTTGTTGTCTAGAGGGCACTCACGCATGGCAAAGACTGAGAAGTCCGATGGTACGCAGGCCAACACCGACGCCTCGAATCCACAATGGTGCGTTCAGCTTTATTTTTGGTTATTTCACGAGCGAGGATCCAAAGCAAATTCCAGAGTAGTCGTTGTGGAGGATAGGAAGATTAAACGTTAATGACTGGACAGAATGGTTGGTGAACAGAGGGGAAGATGGAGTGTTCTGATGGACGAGTGATGAGTGAAGGGTAAACCGACTACTTATAGGAATGAGGACGCAGCGCAGAATACGCCTCGTGTAGGGTCCTTTCCCGGTACATACAGGTCCCAGCAGTGATCTACTTGGACTGGAGTGGAGTGGATTTGGGATCAAATCCACTCCAGTCCAAATTACTTAGCTTCTTCCTAGTCTGGCTAAATACCTGCCTAAGGAGGTATAACTTTGCATTGGATCCAATACGAGGCGATTTTGGATCCAGTCCAAGTAGATCACTGGGTCCCAGAATGCCTTGCCATCAATGCGCAGTAGATATTGCGTACGACTCCAGTAGGCAATGTAACCCAAGCTAGACTACCACTGCGCCTCCTCTTTCCCAAGGGCATGATAAAAACTTGGATCGGGATGCTTCCGGACTCATAAAACATAAAAAATGCCGCGGTGTGGCTGGCACTCAAAAGTCAGTCCCTGAAAGTGACAAATTTTCTGATCTTGATGATACAGCAGCAAGGGCGATTATGGCTTTGGAAAGATAACTTTAAGGTTTCGCAGTCTGTAATGTCAGAGTTGCTTTATAGCAGACTGCATCTTCAAAGCTTATACCTCTCCATGGGCGTATTTATTCTTACTAGGAGTCGAGCCAGCTCAATGCAGTATAACCAATTCACCTCTCATCAACTCATAACAGTGCTACAAGGCCAGCAGGATTACCGTTCGACTTCGCTTTTAGCGCCTGCGCCTAGAAACGCATAACATCTAGCATTAATAATTTCGGATAAGTCGGCTCGAAAATTTCTAGGATTATATTACTTTAGAAATTTGAGGGACATCACAATAAGGTACGGTGGTGATATCCAATGGGGCACCCAAAACTTATCCTCACCCTTAGGGTTTAGTTAACGTCAACAACTTACTTAGCCTCATCGGCCTTGCCTATATCACCCACCTCACTCGTACCATCCACCTCACCCGTACCATCCACCTCACCCGTACCACCCACCTCGGCTACACCAGCCATTAGTTAAGCGATTCTTGGCACCTCTAGCGGTCTTGCTCTAAAAACGATATAAATCGGCTTGTAAAGTTAGCTTGGTGAAACTAAGAACTATATCAATACACTGGGTACCACACCAACTAAGTTCGGCCTTCCTTACGTGCCCCTACTCGCTTTATTTATCCTACTTATTACCTTGCTTTTATATTAAAGGTCAAGCTATACATTGTATCAGCTTTATAATACTCACACTTCCGAAATATACCAGCGTCTATTATATTTTCAGTTACTTACCAAAACCAACCACTTCTAAAAGATGCAGCTAAACATGATGTGTTTAAAAGCAGCGCATATTGCCACAGCATGTGCCGGAATAGGATTAACAGGAATCGTCTTTGCAATAATGACGGATAAGAGAAAAGAAAAGGCCGGAGCTTTTACTTTACAGGTCAGTATAAGTCTAACCAGGTGCTTTTAATTACTAATACTTATATTTAGTTTCTGTTTCCGAAGTATAATTACCAAGTTCCTCAGAATATAACGGTTGGAATAAAATTCTTTTGTATAAATTATACGAACTATACAAGTTGTAAACTACTTCCTCTTCAAGTTTCCGAATTATTAGCTAGTCTGCCAATTTCCCATTCTTTTGATCACCTCAATTACCTTGATTATTCCTTAGCTAGACTCCTGTATAAGACAATCGCGGGTTGCCTAATTATTAGCATAATACTTACATTTTGCTATTGGTGCATTTTAGCGTTTATTCTCTCAAATTTACAAATACCACATAGGCAGGTTTGGGTTGGCAGACAGAACTTATTCCTTGTTATCCTTTATATAGCATACGCAGCTATATTCTGTATTGTTTGTGCTTTTCCTTACTTTATACTACATTCTATACACTCTAACGCTTACTTGCTGGGCTCGGATATTAGAATGGAAATAGGGTATACTGCTCAATTCTGCTTAGGAGTACTATGTTCTGCATTCTGTATAGTAGTATTTGCAAGCCTTACTTTATTATTAAACCAAAGATAGAAGGCTTATTTATATTTACTACATTTCTCGATATATTAAGTCCACAGGAATCTATGTCTAGGTGCGCTGCCTATTTAAGTTTAGCGGGGCCCTAACACCCGTTTTCGGGCATCGCTCTCTCGCTTAGCCGACCGCCGCTTTTGACGTCTATAAAATGCTCCATCGCCTTCACTGCCCTCTCTACCAGGTCTTTCTCCTTTGAATTCCACTTCTGTCCTAGCCTTACCCCTGTTACAAGGCCCCACCCTCATGGCCTGCGCCCGCCCCTCAATACTGAACTTCCAATCACGATCAACACCCAGATGCACGCTCCCTCAGCTGACGACTCCTAAATAATTGACTATCGTTTCCACTCTTGCGGCCTACATGCTACCGTTGTAATCTCGGCATGGACTACCTCGAATAGATACGCTAGATTCGGGGAGGCCGATATTGCGTCCCCTCTGTAAGCCTCCTTTTTCTCTCTACGCCCCTTCCGTTTATTTTCCTCTCTAGTATTCTTTTTGCAGGCTGTCTAGGCCTTTCGTTCTAACTTTCACATGGTCCCACTTCATCTATATTCTATCATCTCAGCTCTATTGACAGATAGCCTGCCCTAGAGTTGAGACGCCCATTGAAACACTTGGACGTCGTGCCAGAAATTACTTTGGCGCTAGCACTCTACCACGCCATTGCTATGGTCAAATAAAGAATGTGTCTCCTCCTTACCGCTTTAATAACATGACTCAGGAGGCTGCAGTCAAAATAAGGAGCTGTGGAGCCTGAACCGCAACCAGTCACTAAAACAACTGCTGTAGCAGCAGGAGTGCAAGTGGGCCAGGAGGGCGCAGCGAAAGGACAGTAGGGGGCTTGGGCCTGGGTGAACTCAACTGAAGGACCACTAAGTCAATCTTGCGACCAACGAAAGAAATGTCTCATTGCACGAAGCTATTATAGAGCCGGAACGGGTCAGCAGAGCTCCATGGATGTTTCGTACAAGTGCTCGCCAAATTACTCCAGACCAGTCGATTCTGTCTCCACCATGGAGTCCCTGTCTTGTAAAAAAGAGCAGGTGGCACATTTCAGCGGACAAATAGGATAAATCAAGGCTAATGGGCTAGGATCTAGGGTTTTCTATTGGCCCTCTTTTCTAGGCATCAGTTTCAGCCCTCTTCAGTAAGGCCCAGAACTAGAATCCGTGGAGAATAACCGGAGATACACGGTCTGGATTCGACGGCAATACTGTGACATATTGTCAATCTGGGATGACCGCGTCATACTACCATACTAGGGGCACTTAAAGCATCCATCATTGGGACCAGCGAAGGAGGGAAAGGTTATATGGCCGAAAGGGGCGGAGTAGGCTGATCCGGTACCGCTGATGGATATCGGTGTTGCTACCACTTACAGAAGTTGCAGACACAGCACTGTCGACGTGGATCCTAGTGCCGCAAGGCACAGACAGCAATGTTTGTTTGTGCATTTGCTAACTAAAATAAGCAGTATTATGCGAGAATATTTGAAGGATTTGGTAGGGGAAGTGACGCGAGAGCCTTAGACGACTCTCTGAGTGGTTCCGGCTGGGAGTTAACTTACTGAGCCGATTCTAGTACCGCAGGCACCCCAGGGGGTAGGCGCAATATTCATGCACTGTAACGCCTTGGCCCGAAGCTACGTGAGCCAAGCCACTGTGTTCGGCGGTAAGTACGGATAGGGTGACAGATTGAACTGGCTGAGGACCAGGCTATGCTGAGAGCATACATATAAGAACAGGCTCTCTCGCTGATTCCTGGATTAACTCACTCCTTGAAAAGATTTTTTTATCACTTCTGCATCTTTCCGTTCCAAACCTTAAATTATAATGGACCCTCAATCTTTTTACAAACCCAGAGCACCAACTGCCCGGATGTCTAGGCCAAAGCTACATCCTCAATCAGACCACATGCAAAACAAGAGTTCTACGTCAATTATTGATCTTACAGCCCCCACCCCGGAAAAAACTGTTGCAGAGTGCCAGACAACTAGAGATGACCTAACCAGGGCCCAAGGTGAGTGTACACGCAGTTAGATTGTAGCAACAGTATCTAATACAACACAGGAAACTTATCTATCGTCAAAAACAATGTTACTAGGAAAACTTCTAGCGGCCCCCGCAATAACGACGATGATGACTACCTTCCAGAAGTGGAAGACCTCATTTCTGAGAAACATTGGAGAAAAGAGATGGGAAATTCCAGCTTTAATACTCGACACGCGACCACCGGGCAGTTGTTTGACAATAGGAGTCAGGAAGGTGGCCTTCCACATGATGGATATAGATCTGGAGCTGGGACTAGAGTATCGGTTAACGGCAAAGGTAAACATATTACATTTGAGATTCTTCGTAATCGGCTCAAGAAAATTGCTCACACTATACCAAAGATAAACTAGCTACACCTAACACTGGAAAACCATATAGCGGCCCATCCCACCACGACGCCCAAAGCCTCAAGCCCACTATCGTTGATGACCAAGCCGGCTTTACTTCTATTTCTAGTATTCTAAGTAATAGCACGGCCAGTCACCCAGGTGCCAACTCAGAGAGTACCAACGGCATCAACAGCAGTCAGAGCCCCAACGACCAAAACCATTATACCGACGAAAGTGCCAATAAGCCAGATCAAGAAGTATTGGCGTTCAAAAGCCGCCATCACAAGCAGAGACAACGCAATTCGGATTCTTCACACGACACCAACTCCATCCGCAGCAGTCCGCTTGGCAGCCAAATCGGGAAATCAGCCCGTCCAACCCCCTCTGAGAATTCCAATCAAGGCAACCCTCAGAGAACTATAAATGGCACGGGCGTTCGGGGTGAGGAGTCGGCCCCCGATCGCTCCGAAGCACATAGGAGCAGCTCTGGCTCTGACAGCGCTAGCAACCATACAAGTAATCAGAACGCCAATACTCTCCGAGAGCAAGGAATTGGGCCATTGAATGGATTGGACTGCGCCCAAACAACTGGGATCGGACGTTCTAACTCTCGCGATGAACTTGCCGGAGAACTACAGGACGAATCTGCAGTGGGAGTCCGCAATTTTTGCGCACCAAGTCCAACCGAGGTAGATACTGATGACGTTTACGGCAAATACCTTCGTAATAAGGGAGTCACCTCCAGACAAGATGGTGACCAGCATTCGGAGCAAACACATTCCCAAAGTAATTTAAACATGGAGCATTGTGTTGTTAGCAATCTTAGGGAGAGTGATGCAAGTACGAGAAGAGCGTATCCCGAAAGAGCTCATCAAGGTACGCCCAAGATAATCTCAAAAGCATCCCAGCTCATCTAATGCGTTTCTTAGAAAATGCCATCCACAAGCATGATTCGGCCACGAACGTGGGCGGATTAGACCCTGTGTATCAATCATCACCGGAGCAACAAAGCCAATACGCTCCACTTCAAGTCAAGGTTCCACTATCTAGCATCGATGCTCTACCTCAGAATAGTCCTGTTCAGAAACGAACCGTCTCATCTATTAATTCCTCTGTGCCCCCTCAATCTGCCAAGCGACGTAAAAGCTCAAGGGGGAAAACGGTGAAGGCCAAAAAGGTGAAAAATACAGGGCAATTACAGTTATTGCGTCCTCATAAAGAGAAAATGCTCCTTTACGCATATCCACCTAACGAAAAGAATAATGGTTACACAGTTGAGTGCGTCGAAGCCGTTCAGCTTACAGATGACGGGTCCATGCTATCTACCGTAAAATGGACGTCATTACAGTTACCAATGGATAGTTTAGTAGGAGAAGAGTATCATAGCCAGTTTGAGAGCTTATTCAAGACGAATTTTGGAGAAAAGGTGTGGGACCTGCAACGGGAGAAGCGGCTTCAGAAAATGAGGAGATATCCACGTCACGGAAAGGATAACGATTACATAGTTGAGCATGTTGAGGCTCTTGACGTTGCAGAGGATGGATCTGTACGATGCACTGTTAGATGGGCGTCATCAGTGGTAGCAGAGGATGATCTCGGAGAAGATCTGCTTAAACAGGCTGAGATACTATTCAAGGAGAAGTATGGAGTGGAGAAGTGGGAGCAGCGGCTTCGGAGGAAGCAGGAAGCTACTAAATAAAGGCCCTAAAGCAAAGGTCAGAAGATTTGGAGAAGGTGACGGGGTATTTTTGCTGGCTGTAATGGTTTTAGCATCCCTCGGCATTGAAGAAAGAATAAGATTTGTAGTGTTTTAGATTTGGTAACTTAACTGATTGTTTTCGGCTTAGGTGTAAAATATAGCGGGGTATTAGCTTTAGTTAGTTCTGGAGACAATTTTAATCCGTTTGTACTAGTACAATTTAAAATAAAATGCTTCTATGCTATATCATCTGGAGCAATGATTAGAGAGGCTCTAAGACTGAACCACCATACGAGTTTGCCACGCATTTTTACTGCCTCCCAATCACCTTCGCCAGTCATCCCATCCCGGCCCCCATCGAAACAAACTTCCTTGATGTACGGCTTAGACTCCCTAAAAGCCTTACGGTAATAGATGCACAAAGGTTTCTGAAATATCTCGCTTACTGTTCGATCAAATCGCCACTGGCCCAGGACCTCACTCTGCTGGCTATGGTGAACCAGAATGCCAATACAAGGCCGGTGAGGCTGATGTTCATCGACGCAAAGCTGCATACCAACAATATCCTCGAGACATGCCTCTGAATAATACCAATCCCTATTTGGAGCGCCCCCCCCGGGGGGAAGGCTCAAGGAGATTGGCAACCGCGGTTCCAGGGGGATGGCAGTGCATATATGTTGATTTCCTGGGTTAGATATGACCGCGATTTTTAAGCGCCTCTCTGGCGACCTAGCACCTAGATCGTTGTAGCAGAAGGCCATTACAGAGTGGTTAGATGTGTTCCCCAATAGCCGGAACCTGTAAGAACCATGATGAGGTGGGTTTATATAAGGACCGAACACGCAAAGTCGCCCAAAATTAGTGTAGATCTAGCATTAAAGTTAGTCGGAGCATAATAAGAGAGAGAAGTCTCTTACAACTACCACAGGATCGCAGATATTCAAGTTGCTATCTACCTCTCGGATCCAGGCTCTCGATACGCGTTCTCCAATGGCTAAGGGAAAGTAGATCCATACCAAGCTACTTCCGCATCCAGCCTCTATTCTTTCATAGAAGTCCTTCGCTTGCGCCGGATCCGTAGGATGGGAATGAATACTTACGTTGCTTGCGCGATCGCAAGAGACCGTGAGACCACGTATACCGTCGGTAAGAGCGACATATCGCATACGGTTTGAAAACTGTTCACAGTCGCTGTTAGGCTTTAAAGCGGCTGGAAGACCGTAGGAGCTCTGCAATTCCAACATAGGTGGGTTGGGAATATCCCATAAAAGGTTGTCGTTATCCTGAGAGGAGACATTTTTGACAAAGAGAGCCTGAAAAAGTTAGTTATGGCGCAACTCTGAGGAAAAAAAAAAAAGGTCAGATCGTGAGAACTGTACATTCGACTGCACAGCCATTTCCGAGACTGAATCTTTGGATGCCGCGCTGAGTACCTTGTACCAGCCAGCCTTTTTAAGCGGTGGGTCGATGGTCTCGGAGCCTTTCTCGAGAAATCGAATATCGATGACTCCCATTTCGTCCAATGCTACTATGATCCGTTGAACTTGGGCACCCTTCCAAATCAATTGGGAACCTGGTGAAGGGGTACATTGAAACCCAGAAATATAGGAAATGCCAGCGTATGCAAAACGGATAGCATAAATCTCGTGTTGAAAATGTATGCGCGTTTCCCGGAGCCGATTTACCCGAGTTGCTCTCATATGCTCTAGTAAACGTTGTGTTTCAGACATGAGCACAGGAACATATTGATAGGCGCAGGGCCACGCGAACTGCGCAATTCGGAGTCGTAACTCTGTCGGTAGTATAAAAAAAGGCTTCATCCAAGTAAAATAACATCGAAGAAACCTTGCTTGCTGTCTAGACGGGACCTGAATAGCATGAATTAATCCCTGGAGGCATGAGTCGTCGATAAAACATTCTTCGAAGGACGTTCTTTCTCTTTCAATCCTTGTCATATCAGAGATTGGGAAAGATGGGACAAGTGCAGACGCGAATTCCCATATCTCGTTAAAAGTTATTCTCCTCTCAGCTAGTTGTAAAACGATTTGCAGAAGGTTATGACAATCTCGATGGAACAGGAATGCCCTTGAGGCTCGTGGGCATGAAGTGCATAGCGGTCGGCGGCAAACTGTTGTCAATTTCTCACTAGGGTGAACTTTAACTTGGTTCGCGTGGCTTCTGGAGAGCTGGAAGACAGAAGTATATCCGTCATAGGATTGGCGCCCAAGAACTAATATAACATAAGTAGACGTCTTAAAACGTAGAAATATTTTTTCTTACCAGCAGCAACGTCCTCCTCAGCCTCAGCTACCCGTTGACAGAGTACGCATTGCTGTCGCGAAACTCCAGCATGTTCCATAGAGATCAAGAAATGTGCTTATCGGACGTTCTATCTCCGACGCTGGGGTCTGGTTCATTTTAAATTTTGCGCAAATTTCCTTGGCGACTAAACGCGGACTTTGCCGCCCTCAGTAGCGGCAGGACATTCATGAGCTTCTTACGTTACCCTTATAGCCACACAAAGCGCACACTAGTACCGTTTAAAAATTCAAATGGAAACAATTGCCCTGTATCTAATAGCATTCGTCACTATCGTAGGGGTCCCTGACATGAATTCCGCGCCAATATGCTTCGCAGCACGTTCGGCTGCATCATCGCCGCTTCCTCTATTTATCAAACACCCACTCTTTGCCAGCCCATCTACGGTATTTTTGGTGGCCCTCATCCCAGACCCAGTCGCCAGGTGTAGCAGCGGACCCGGTGACAACGGTCGGCGCAGCAGCGGAGCTTCTATGCATTGTCAAATCGTCTGAAAAACATTGCAGCTTTGGGTCAAGGGGTCCTCTTACTCTGGCACTATGGACGCCGCAGGGGCGTTTATGGGATGCGATTGTCCTAGTTGTGCATACGACTGACCAACGCGCAGCGAAGGCGGGAACTTTTTCATGTACTCAAACCCAGCACGAATTTGTGAAGCATCGGGCGAGCTTGCCTCGATGTAGGCGGAGCGGTCAGCCAAATCACCGGGCCCAAAGAGAGGCTCAAAACCACCCGACTCGTATCGCCACTGTCGTGCAGCGGTGCCGATGGTTGTCATGGCGTAGATAAAATCTTTTCCTTCTCCTTTACAGTACGTTTCGCAAGCATCGATAGCTTGCGACTCTACTATCTCTATATCATACTTCGTTGCCTTAGGTTTCTTAGCTTCATGGAAACAAAGCATCTTGATCTTGAAATCTGGATCCTCAAAATACTTGACTACTATATCAATCTTTCTATTCGGGTCATCTAACGATGGGGGTTTTTGATGATCGACAATGAAGCCTTCGCTAGCAAAGACCACTTTGGATAGCAGGTAGTTCCAAAATGATATTGAATGATGTTCTGAAGAGGGGTTGGCCTGGGCATCCTCCCATAGCTTCTTGAGGTAAACATTGGTGATTAACGTCATTGTGGATAATTTCACGTAAATGGGTATATAAAAAAGTTGGTTGGACGGACTAGGATTATGTGTTAAAACACTCGAGACTCCACGTAAAGCTGCCAGGGTGGCGCAATAGGCTCCGGAATCTCTTCCGTCGGCATTTTAGTGTATGGCTGCAGCTAATGGCTTTGCCTAACTGCCTAAATCACTGCAGTCATATCCTACATTAGATAAGTCAAAAACGCTCAAGTATTATCCCTGTTTCTGCATAGAACCTCCCGGATTTAAGTAATAGAGTGGAAATCCTTATCGCATGCAATTTAGCTCTATACGCCCGTTCTAGCCTCTATTTCACTAAACCTATCCATTAAAATATTAGAGAATAATGACAGATAATTTTAAGATAAATAAAACATTTATAACACCACTAAAGCAATATTAGGAACTGCGTTATGATAGTTATAGAGGGAATTCGCAGCGTTGAACGAACTTGGCAGTACTCTAGTGTTGTTGTTCGCCACACCGCCTTAGATAATGCGGTCCGCTCAGAACAGGAATACATGGCGTAAATGTTATCTCAGTAAGCGACTTAGACGGCAAACGAGACAGTAAATCTCGCTAGT
>KV749264.1:0-16950 GCA_001692915.1 Glonium stellatum
GCGGCCACAACCAGTATCCCCCGCCGCCCTCCGCTGGCGCCCACACGCAGTACGCGCCCCCGCCGCCGCTCTCGCAGCAGGGCCAGTACCCTGGCGCCCAGGGCCAGGCGCCGTATGGCCATCAGCTTGGCCAGGGCGGGGGCGGACCCCCTGTGCATGAGGCGTATGGCCAGGGCGGGTATGGGCAGCAGGCTGGCTATGGGCAGCCGCATGGTGCGCCGGGCGGGTATGGCGCGCCTGCGCAGCCGCCACAGCCCGGGTGGTAGGTGGTGGAGTTGGGAGTGTGGTGGAGAAGGGAAGGAGTGGGGGGTTCTGGGTAGAGGGTCTAAGTTGTTTGAGTTGGGTAAGTGAGTAGGGAGGTGGACGAGCGGTGGTGGTGATGGACTAGTTTGGACTAGCTTGGGCTGAGTTGGGCCGATATTTTTTTTGCTTTTCCATTTTTCACGCAGTGGGATGATTTGGATTGTTGCATTCGAAATACGTCATACTTTGTATATTCGTCGCTCTTCGGAGTGTCAGGGGACGATACGGAATGATTTTCGGTGTGCCGTGAGACCTGGTTAGATTTAAATGCCGATGCCGATACCGGATGCCGATACTGGTGCGTGGTGTTGCGTTTGGGAGAAGTAATAAGGCGTTCGTAGAGCGGGTCAGGGGCACTGTTTATTATGTCGGCAAGCGCTTGGAGCGTGTAATTAATTAATGCTAAGCAGCGGTTGCTTAAAACTTGAATAGTCAGTTTATTTCGTAGGTCGAGTGATTTGGGAGGCTAAGAATGCTTTAACAGGCCTGGGTAGGTACCTATAGGGTAAGGATGTAAGTAGGTAGGTAGACTTTAGACGGCTCACGGCGTCCGACATGTACGCAACAAACAAGACATAGAAGGCCTCAGTAAAAATGGATCAGTTAGAGAAATTGTTCTGCGTTGAAAACAGCTTAGTCTGTCAACGTCGTACTCCAGGAGCTAGTTCAGCTCGACGGGCCTGTTGGCTTATAAGCCTCAGCTAATGGCTCGTGGGAGGCTCGAATTCTTTAGATCTTGTGAGATCCTTAGAAGTACGTCCCAAGGCGGCATAGTGGAACCCAAAAGATTCCCAAGGAGCTTGGTCGTCCACGACGACTTTACTAAGTGGCCCCTCGAACCATTCCAATATTTAGTACCTGCGGGTTGTTTCTGGTTAGGGACTAGATCCTCGTACAACCGCACTTGGTCTTCACTATATCCAGACTTTTCTTTCAATCTGGCAAACATGCCCTCCTTAATCCCTCCACCGTCGCTGGAGATAAACCCCTAATGTACGACGCGAACAAATTCCGGTGCGTAAAAATGAACCAAATCATGTCCTGCGGGCTTAAATAGCCCAATATCTGGTCTGTCAACTCTATGGGAAATGGCCAGCGAGGGAATATGGTCGGACCAGGAGCTTGATTGACCAGTTGCTGGAACAGGGTGTTGCTGAGTGGCGGCACAAGGCCGTGACGACTTAGCAGGGGATACGCAGCAAGTGCGAAGGTGACGTAATCATCAGGGCGCAAGTCGTCAATTATGTAGAGGAGTAGCTCGGCAGGGAGAGTGGATAAGTTGTTGAGTGGGGCTGTGGGAGGGCTCATCTTCGTATTGGGATGTATTGAGAATTAGAGATGGGATAGGTGACACGATAAGGCTAGATGTCGAGAGCGACAGAAGAACGAGGTATATCTAAAGAATTTGGAAGTGGGATATAATGGGTATAATGGGTATGGAGGCCGCTCAGTCCGTGTGGGGTTTGGGCGTTGCCTCGATACTGCTCAGCCACGTGTGTATGACTCCAGAAAGAAACCAGCTCCCAACAGCAAGTATAGCGATATATATGGCGGTTGGGCCGAGCGATCTTGGGAGAATATTGAAGAGGTATGGATCAAGAACTAGATTATATAAGCGAAAGCAGGGAATGAGGAGTAGTGAACGACGCACTGATATCCACGTCAACCGCCGGTGGAAATTCCATCAACGTCCGATTTGAAGAAAAGAAGTCTGCAGCCGAGTGTAGCTGTAAGAATAGTACAGATTTTGACAACGTAGAGGAGCCAGCCTTGGTATATTCCGGGTCCTCCAAACCGAGCTCTTGGCGCCGTTCAGAGTAGGTAGCCAGGGAGGATATGAGTAGCGGAGTCTCAAATACTTCGGTGATCTGGTGGACGTCAAGCCAGAACTTTGTAGGTTGCTTTGGTTGGTTAGTAAATCTGCAACAAGAGTTGAACAAACAAAGATAGTTCAGCAAACTAGGCGGTCGCTCGCATAGAATGATAGACAGGTAAGTAACTATTAAGCTTACGGTGGCAGCCCAGCAAATCCTCAGTTCGTACCTGCGGCCCTCCTGTAACCCTTCGATCAGGTACCAGGATTGCAACCCACGAGGCTCTGCTTCTGTGGGAAACTTTACAGTCAGTTGCGTCTCCAGGGTATGCTGCCCTGTGGGTGAGAGAGTGTCTAGGCGGAGATCATCCAGGCCTGGGTGGACATTAGGAATAGTAATAGCACTGGGGCCGAGAAAGATAAGCTTTTCAGTGTTCGCATTGACTGTAATGGCGAGTGCGACGAGAAAGACTAGGTAAAGGATGAGGCTCATTTTCGGCATGGATAGGTGTTTATTCAATGATATCGGAGGCAGCTGCAATCATGGTTTCAGGGCGAGTTGCGGCAGCGGCTGTAGCAAGGGCAACGAAGGGCGTTAATAGGTGGTAAATGGACTGATTCACGGCATCATGGTGGAATGGTGGACGTGTGAGATGTGTAGGCTGCAGCAAGTTGACATGGACAAGGGCATGGACATGGATTTGCGGGACATTTCTTTAAGCTGGCTGGCCCAAGCGTCGCTGGCGTCGGTTCGTTGGCTTTTGGTCCCTGCACAACAAAACATCCCACAACATCTCTCCTTCCCTACCATCTTCTCCGACATCCCATCCCCGCTACCTCTACCATCCTCCACCCCAGCAACCCATTCGACTCTACTATCATCCCGAATCCATATCCAAATACTCTACTAGACCACTCCATCAACCGCAAATATGAGAGAAGTTATCAGCTTGAACGGTACGCCACGACCCCACAACGCGCGCGCGCCCTGACCGCCTCCAGCAGCATGCACCCCATACCCATGCAGATACTGACATTTCACGCGTATAGTCGGCCAAGCTGGTTGCCAGATTGCAAATTCGTGCTGGGAGGTGAGTTTCTGTCCAGAATTTCCCCTTTTCCATGACTTTTTGCATTTATAGTGCCAGCAGAGGGGAAAACCCTGTTGGTGCCTGGGGAGAAACAAAGACTGATTAGAAATCTGCATCTAGCTTTACTGCCTCGAACACGGTATTCAGGTAAGCAAGCCATCTTGCTTAAGCTGATTGAGGCCCATGGACTAACATTGTCAACTTTTTCAGCCCGACGGTTATCTCACCGAGGAACGCAAAGCTGCCGACGATGATCATGGTTTCAGCACTTTCTTCTCAGAGACGGGTAACGTGACGTGACAACAAAGCCAGGGTGGCGAGAACTAACAAACATGCTCAGGTCAGGGCAAATATGTCCCCCGAACCATCTATTGCGATTTGGAGCCCAACGTTG
The DNA here is from genome assembly GCA_001692915.1 of Glonium stellatum. Taxonomy (NCBI): domain Eukaryota; kingdom Fungi; phylum Ascomycota; class Dothideomycetes; order Gloniales; family Gloniaceae; genus Glonium; species Glonium stellatum. The sequence goes on from KV749264.1 coordinate 3,602, forward strand.
TTGATGAGGTCCGAACCGGTACCTACCGAAGCCTTTTTCATCCAGAGCATATGATCACCGGCAAGGAGGATGCATCGAACAACTATGCTCGTGGCCACTACACTGTTGGAAAGGAGCTTATTGACCAAGTGCTGGATAAGGTCCGACGTGTCGCGGATAACTGCTCTGGTCTCCAGGGTTTCCTCGTCTTCCACTCCTTCGGCGGCGGTACTGGTTCCGGATTCGGAGCGCTTCTTATGGAGCGTTTATCAGTTGATTACGGCAAGAAGTGCAAGCTAGAGTTCTGCGTGTATCCTGCTCCTCAAGTTGCTACTTCCGTCGTGGAGCCATATAACTCTATCCTCACCACACATACTACCCTTGAACACTCTGACTGTAGTTTTATGGTGGATAACGAGGCGATCTACGATATTTGCCGCAGGAATCTTGGAATTGAGAGACCTAACTATGAGAACTTGAACCGTCTCATCGCACAAGGTACGTTGGATTCCCTCCTGGCGAATGCATTGACCCCTGCTAACCCTTTTCTGTTTTTCAGTCGTTTCCTCAATTACTGCCTCCCTACGATTCGACGGTTCTCTAAACGTCGATCTTAACGAGTTCCAGACGAATCTCGTGCCGTACCCTCGTATCCACTTCCCGCTCGTTGCCTATGCCCCAGTTGTCTCAGCCGCCAAGGCCGCTCACGAGGCCAACTCTGTCATGGAGATCACCAATGCCTGCTTCGAACCAAACAACCAGATGGTCAAGTGTGACCCTCGCAACGGCAAGTACATGGCTACCTGCCTGCTATACCGTGGTGATGTTGTGCCAAAGGATACCCATGTCGCCATTGCTCACCTGAAGACGAAGCGCACAATCCAATTCGTCGACTGGTGCCCGACTGGCTTCAAGATTGGTATCTGCTATCAACCACCACAGATGGTGCCAAACGGTGATTTGGCCAAGGTCAATCGTGCTGTGTATGTTTAATCCAACCCAATTCTTCCGACAATCATTAAAAGAATCATGTGCTGACTGATGTAATATAGCTGCATGCTATCGAACACAACAGCCATCGCCGAAGCCTGGTCCGCTCTTTCTCACAAATTCGACCTCATGTACTCCAAGCGTGCCTTCGTCCACTGGTATGTCGGCGAGGGTATGGAGGAAGGCGAGTTCTCCGAGGCCCGTGAGGACTTGGCTGCGCTAGAGCGCGACTACGAGGAGGTTGCTGCCGACTCACTCGAAGGCGAGGAGGGCGCTGAGGCTGAGTACTAAGTTATGGCGTAAATGGGTGGAGTTGCTGGGCCGCCCATTCTGTGCGATTAAATGCGTGTACTCGCTGGTTGGGGCCTAGTTGTCCCCTTGGCCGGCTTCGCTTAACTGAGTGCATACGTTTGGCGGTAAAGTAATAGAACCGGTCTATTGTAGCAACTTGTTGATCGTGGGCGGTTGTACCTGTTGGGAGAATAAAGCAAGATTGGGGGTTAACTTCTTTTCCTGTTCACTAATCCAGTAAATTGACTATTTTTGGTCTTATGTCTATCTTTAATGCCGGAACTTGGCTATGGGCTCTGTGAAGCTCCTTACGCTATCCATTTCCAAGACCTTTGAACTGTTGACTGGAAGTTAAGAGATCTTTAATAGACACGAACAACTACAATGAACCTTCAGTGTGAAGCGAAGAAATCTTTTTAAATGCTTTGTGCTTTACGCGCCAATGCTTTTGCGCCGTCTCCTAAATATCATGCATGCATTCAACCTTTAACATTACCCAATCATTCTATCCAACCCTCAAGCCCGCAGCAAACCCCACTAGAGCGCCATGCAACTACTCAAACCCAATCCGTCCAAGAAACGCTCACCCACCAAGACACGTCCTGCGCCCGCCCCACCACCCCTACCCCATCTCCTCATCCTCCGCCTCCAGCCCAACCAACCGCCTCTCCGCCAACTCTCTAATCTTCTCGCCCAGCACATCCCGCCCGAAGCGCGCAGCAACCTTGCCCGCAGCCTCGAGCATCTTGCCCGAGCGGTCGAGCATGAGCGTGACGATCTCGAGGGCCTTCATGCCGCGCTCCTCGCCCTCGCGACACTCGATCGCCAGCAGCTGCAGCAGCACCTTGTCGACCTCGAGCTCGAGGCGGGGCAGCAGCGCGCGCTGGGAGGGGCTCGAGCGCACGAAGGACAGCATCGAAGCGAACTGCGTGTGCTGCACCGACGTGCGGAGGTAGAGCTCCTCGAGGCGCGTCTGCTCGCTGACGCCCGCGTCCGCGTCCGCGTCGTCGTCGTCGTCGTCCATGGCGTTGGCGCCGGTGGAGGCGGAGGCGCGTTTGGGGGCGCGCAGGCCGCTGACGGGGACTTGGAAGTCGAAGTCGGTGAGGAGGGGGCGCGGGAAGTAGGGGTGTCGGTCGCCGCCTTTTAGGATGATGCAGTGGAATTTGGAGGCGGCGACGGCGACGGGCCAGTAGCTTTCTTGCTTGCGGCCGCTGGCGAGGCGGGAGAGGAGGCGGGTGTCGAGGAGGGGTACCCAGCGGGCTTGGGAGGGGACCCGCCAGTGGAGAAGGGTGAGAAGAACGCCTGTTGAGTCGTAGATGTGTGGGTCCTGAGAACAGTTAGATTTTTGAGACAGGATGAGGATAAGGAAGGAGCAAGATCCTTACGCCGTTGTCAGAGAAGAAGACGCTTTGGAGCTCTGCGCCTTCGGTCAGGGCGACTACGTCTTCGCTCTGGCATACTTCGTCTCGCTTGACGTTCTCAATCGTGTAGAGTAGGCGACAGGTGCCATCTCCTCCTACAGGTCCGTTACCAATAGTGAGGACATAGTCGCGCCATGCTGCACAAGTTACTGTTGGAGAACTCTTCTGGCGATACACGCGGAAAGGTACACCAAAGAGGGTGAAGACACGGACATAGTTTGCTGATGTCGTGACTACGACGTAGGAGTCACTTAGAGCTATCGCGGTGACTTTCTCACCGTCAGGAAGTTGAGTGCGCCAGTCTGTTCTTGTCGTCCACGTCTCGTGTGGCCGGTAGTATATCATGGCCGGGTTTTTTTCGGAAGGCTGAGACGAGAAAAGAGTACCATTCTCGTTCAGACATGCTTTGTCATATAGGAAGGGGTCTGTAAAGTGAAAGTCGCGGTGGAATTCCCGGTCATAGAATTCCACCGTTACGGTATGATGTGTTTCCTGATCGACAGTCCACACAAAGCCTATCAGGTTCAGACATAGATACCTCCTATTACCCCTCCACGGCGTGCTGCCGGGCTGGAAAGGTTCATGAATGCGAGGCCTCCAAGAGCCTTGGCCGTACGCTCTACGCTTACCATCTGGTACGGCTATGGCATCTAGATGGCCGTTGGTGCGTTTCCCGTAGCCGTTAATCTCTTCTGCGTAGCCTGCACCGTCATCATCCTCAATGAAACCATCTCCCACGTCGGACATGGCATCCGAGCCAAGGATGTCGTCTAAGGAGTCAGGAGTGCCTTGCCTTGCTTGACGCATAACTAGACCATCCTTTGGCCCGCTAACTGGCTGCCGCGTAGCATTTCCAGATGTTTCAGCAAGAGGGTCGTGGATGAAAGGGGCAGGTTGAAGAGTCTTTTCGAGTACTGAAATATAATCTGTTGGTACGAAGTCGGTGTGGATATACAGTTCACCGTCGTTATTCGTATAAGAGAGGGTATTCTCTGTAGGGTGCCACGCCATCGCCAGGATTGTAGCACGGATATCATCATAAGTTTTAATAAGTTTTTGCGTCTTCGTATCCCACAAACATAGCTTTCGATCCGTGCTCGTTGTGGCCAAGAGCCCACCGTTTGGTGACCATGCGGTCGCGGTAATATCACCAGTATGTTGTGTTTTAAATACTCTCTGTCGTTCCCAGTCACTTTTGGACATAACTTGTACCTCTACGGGCCATTAGCCATCGTCCTTGAACATGTGGAGTATTGAGCCTTACCTCGAGCAGGAGTTGGAGCGGCGAACGCCCGCCCATCTGGGTGCCATATCACCTTTGAACTTGCTTCAGATTCTGTCTCCAAGCTTTTAATCATTCCATCCACCCTCTTTATAAGTTCAGGCTCCTCCGAACTCAACGAGTATATGTATATCTGGCCGTCTGAACAGGAAACAGCTAGATAAGTTCCGCTGGTGTCAAACGACACGTGTTTTACAGCTCTAGTTTGGTCTCGTAGAATGAGCACTCGGCTCATATCTTGGGTATTAACGACTTTAACGACTAGCTCACTGTAGACCATCAGTATCATGATTTATGTCAGTCCTGATTTGACCTACTCGCTAGCAACGGCAACCCAGTTGCCGTCTGGGGAGAGCGCAACATCCCGAACAGGCAGAGAGCATCGCACAAGGACTTTTTCCAGTGAATTTGTGTCGAGGGAATACTTGCAAACAGTTCCATCTTCGGAGCCAGCAATGAAGAAAGCATTCTGGCAAAATTAGCCATCGAAAAGTCCAGGCTAGTCCCAAACTTACAGCAGCAGCAACCGCAGTATTCGAATCCATACAATCATCGATATTTATAGGCTCTTCATCCGATCCGCTTTTGAAAACGCGAATTGGATTGTCCAAACCGACAGTGATTAACTTTCTGCCATTTGGTGTATAACTTAGAAATGTTGGACCAGGGGTATCTATTTCAATTAATTAACGTATTGCGTATCTCATCAGCATTTCAAAGTACTCACGAGCCTGTCGGCCCCGAAGGCGTTGTTGTAGGGCCATTTCGATCAGTAATTGCAGCGATGGAAATGTTCGTGGTTGATGCTATCAAACGCGTCTCTAGAAGCTCGACGCGTAAAGTGGCTGCAAAACGCACAAATAACCTTGGCGCCTCAGACACCCATTAGCTCACCCAAGATCCTCAACATCAGCTGAACCTCACATCTGTATCGAATTATCAATTAACTAAAATTGTCATAGCCAGACCTATCTATTGACTTCTTAGACCGCCCGCTACAGCCTTTTTAGCACAATAGGGGATAGTAACATCCGAATTCATTAGGCTAGGTAGCTTATAGCACACTTCATTGAGCAGGGATCCAGACCGTCTCTAGTTCGTCCTATGTTTATCATTAATCTCCTACATCAAACACTGATAAACCCAAGGTTTTTGGTTCACCAACAATGGTTTCATACGAGGAAGCCAATCAATCCCTTTTCCTCGCCTTGCCCGCCGACATTCGGTTAATCGTGTACTCCTTCATACTTGAATGCCTCTTTATCCGAGGTCTACTCAAAAGTTGTTCAACCAGAGACTGCACTTAACCAGCGGTCAGAATTCAGAACCTCCCGCCCGACTTGATTCATGTCCTGCCATTATCCGAAACTCATTACTCTAGGAATTCTCTCAATGAACCGACAGATTCACGAGGAAGCCCTTGAGGAGTTGTGCAAGATACCGCTTGTCATTGATGCCCCACCCCCGCATGTTTCGGAAACTAACCGTTACTTGAAAATCTCGGATTTTATTTCAGTGCGACTACTCCAACGCTGTCGTGGTGTCGTCCTATCCATCAATAAAGAGCTAACTCCAGCAGAAGATTCGCGCAATGCTGGTGGTGGTTTTTAGTTCTAGCAACGTTGATATTGTTTTCTCGATATACTCTTTTTCGACATCTGTATTTATGGAGGCCACCATCTAAAGACTTTGATCGTGCGGATTGGAGGGGCTCGGTCAGCAGGACTGGAAGACTGGGACCCAAATCTTGGTCATACGCATTGGCTAGGACATGGTGGATGTAGGCGTTATCGGGAGCAGGTGCTTCTGACTTTACGTGACGGGGTAAGGTCACTCGGAGCTTTAGAGGAGGTAAAGTTTGAGGGGCTGAAAAGGGACGGTTTGGATTATCTTATGGGAAACCCACTTGCTGGGAACCATGTCTCTGCTGAGCAAATATGAATTGTGTTCACATGAACAGTTGGCTAGCCGTAGGTAGGAAGGTTGGGATTCTGAACAGAAAAACTTCAAATTCTCCTATCAATGGGCATTATATGAATTAACTAAGGGATTTTATTTGTTGTACTGTGAGGCTGTTTCAAATAATTGCCGAGTTAGAGGATTACTCTTAGATGTCTTTATTCAACTCATTCATGTATGCTGCAACCTAGTCAATTATCACGAATAACCCCTAGCTTTTCTAGGTATCTGAAGGCCGTCAGACATCCATACAAGGACTTAGTCGTACTAAAGTCTCTTCGGCAGAGCCTGAAGGGGTCAACTCGAGTTTTAGTGTGGCTGAAGCGCCCTCAAGGTAGCGAAATGAATCGAAATTAACAGGCGATCTCAAGTGCATGACCAATCCTCAGCATTTATGTAACGAGTTCGCCAGAAATAATGACGCAATGTTGTGCCCCGTCAGCGTCAGTCTCTCTAAGCATAGGTTTCTTGCAAAGCCTTTTATACAAATTTGGGGGCACGGTGCTCTTTTGGACTGATAAAACAGGCAGGTCCGTTTGAGCCATGGTGACGTTTGCTAACAGCATTGAATCCTTCTTGCCTATCCAATACGATTTGCCCATTTGCAAAGTCCATGCAGTTGCCGCATTATCATCTATAAGGCTACCGCCATAGTTTAAGACAAAAGGTTAAACACTTGTCAGGGGTTCAAAGCTCTTTCGATGCTGAAAGGGAGTCACCCTATCGTACAAGAGGGCGTTGATGAGGTCGCCTTGCCTACACCCGTCAGCTTATAAGGCTTGATGGGAGCAGTGCGTAGAGATAGCCGTGGAGGCAACCGTGGAGGCATCTATGAGGGAGCAGCTACAGAGTTGGGCTGCCTGCAAAATGCGCATATCAGGCAAACAAATGCCAAACGAGAGTAAATTTTGCATATCAGTTGTTCGACAGTGGTAACGAGCTGTTGTCCTGTTGGTGACCTCGGGACTTCCTGCAAGTAGACCGCGCTTAACCCGAAAGGAGAAAGCTCGGAGGGACGTGCACTCACGCTTTGCGTCAGAAGGCTTGGAACCAAGTGTGGTCTTCTCACCCACCATTGCGTTTTCTGAATCATTTGAACATGGCCTGACCTTGACCGAAGATGCTTCGCCCTCTAAGCTACCAGGGCTTGCCGCCTTGTCAATCAAGCCGAGCGCTCCAAAGGCGGGCATTTTCAGTGCTGCCGGACGCGCTTACAGCAAGGTAATAGCTCTAGAAATCGGATATTTTCTAGAAACAAGACGAATTAATCGTCCAGGAGACCACGATCGCGGCAAGCTCCAGGCCGAGAGGTTAAGGGAGTCCGATATGCAACCCTCGAAGCAGGCGAAAATAAATCAGGTCACATCAGTGCCGGGCCACATGAGGGCATTCTTTTTTTTGACAGTGTGTTTTCCCTGAATATCTCCTAGTTGTGTCTCATGTCTAAATTAATTTCAAGCTGTGTTCCCGCTCCGACTGCAATGGCTCCTTCGCGTACCTTTCCAGGTCGAGGGAAAAATTCCTGGAATTCTCAAACGATTGACCAGCCCTGGTGTCACTGGAGCTGACCCTCTCAAGGTTATCGAGAAGGCTAGTGAAGGCAAGGCCTCCGTTCAAGTCGTCGAGGTCCTACCTAGGCTGAAAGAAGGTGGCGCTTTCGTCAAGTTTTCTCACGATGAGACTATGCCACCGACAGAGGTTGAGGCTGCCTTGAAGAAGTACCTGAAACAGAAAAAGATTAAGCCCTGGTGGAATCCCTTCCAGCGGATGCGTGTTAGCATGGTTAAGGGCCGTCCATGGGTAGAAGACCTCTACCGACTTCCTACGTCAAGATTGAAGGTCGAGTTTCTGCCTCAGAGTCCGGGTGCAGAAGCTGTGGAGCTTTCCCAGGAGCAATTGTATGCATTCTTCAGACATTATGGTAAACTTGCAGATATCAAGCCTCAGCCGCAGGATTCCAAGATCTTGCCTAAATTTGCCTTCCTGGATTTCACCGCACGGAGGTGTGCCATCATGGCGAGAAATTGCATGCACGGTTACTTGGTATCGGAAGCTGAAGGGGGAGGCAAGGCAGGGACCATTCTGAGGCTCACCTATGAACAGAAGATCAAAGGACACTGGATTAGAGATTGGCTGGTTAACCATCCGAGAGTTGTAATCCCTGCCATAGCTGCTCTCGTGGCTGGTATCAGTATTGCTATCTTTGATCCGTAAGTTCCTCCATTTTCCTTAATGAAAACCGCTAAGTATGTAGGGTTCGCACTTTTTTTGTCAAGGCACATATCACCCGATCATTTCACTTTGAAGATAACAAAGTCTACAAATGGTTCAAGGCTCAAGCGACAGACATTCTGAAATTCCGCCGGAAGACCGAGGGTGAGGCTGGCATGGAAGCTATTTGGGATGACAGAAAGGGCAACATTGAACAAATTCAAACATGGCTCATGGAGACTGCCGACACGTTCATTATTGTCCAGGGGCCTCGCGGCTCAGGGAAGAAAGAGTTGGTTCTCGACCAAGCTTTAAAGCACCGTAAATACAAGGTCGTCATTGACTGCAAGCCCATTCAAGAAGCACGAGGAGATAGCGCTACAATCGGTGCGGCAGCCGCGGAGGTCGGTTATCGCCCGGTTTTCTCATGGATGAACAGTATCAGCGGTATGATTGATCTGGCTGCTCAGGGAGTTACTGGAGTGAAGACTGGGTTCTCCGAAACGGTAGATTCGCAGCTGGCAAAGATCTGGAACACCACGGCAACGGCTCTCCGACAGATCGCTTTAGAAGGTCGCCATAAAGACGATAAAGACGCGCACTTAAGTGACGATGAGTACCTTGAAGCTCACCCTGAAAAGCGGCCTGTTGTGGTAGTCGATAACTTCCTTCACAAGAGCCAAGAGGGTGGCATTGTTTATGACAAAATCGCAGAATGGTAAGTCTAGTTCTATACTCTCAACCACTAGCACTAACAACCCACCAGGGCAGCCCGTCTTACAACCGCCAACATCGCGCATGTCATCTTCCTAACCAACGACGTCTCCTTCTCCAAATCCCTCAGCAAAGCCCTCCCCGACCGCGTCTTCCGCCAAATCTCCCTCTCAGACTGCTCCCCCGAAGTCGCCAAACGCTTCGTCATCACGCACCTCGAGTCCGACGACGACATCGCCACCACAACCTCAGGCGCTCCCTCAGACGACACCCGGCCCAAACCCACCCCCTCCCAGCGCCGCGCCGACCTCGCCGAACTGGACTCCTGTATCGCCTCGCTGGGCGGCCGCCTCACAGACCTCGAGTTCCTCGCCCGCCGCATCAAAACCGGCGAAACGCCAGCCAAAGCCGTCGACGAAATCATCGCGCAGTCAGCCTCCGAGATCCTAAAAATGTACCTCTTCAGCACCGACGACGACGACAACGACACCACCACCAGCAAAAACAACAACAACAACAACAACAACAGCGGGCGCCGCTGGACCCCCGAGCAAGCCTGGCTCCTGATCAAGCAGCTCGCGACGCACGAGACGCTCCGATACAACGAGGTGCTGCTAGCGGAGGCGTTCAAGGCGGGCGGGGGGGAGCGGGCGCTGCGCGCGCTCGAGCAGGCCGAGCTCGTGTCCATCGTCGCCGGCGCCAACGGCCGCCCCGCCGCCGTCCGGCCCGGCAAGCCCGTCTTCCAGCCCGCGTTCCGCCGCCTCGTCGCCGACCGCGTGCTGTGTGCGCGCCTTGATTTGGCGCTGTTGGCGGAGGCGCTGAAGGCGGAGAATGCTGGTGTTGAGGCGCTCGAGGCGGAGTTGAGGCTGTTGGCTGAGCTGGGGCGGCCGCCGCGGGAGGTGCTGCCGAGGGTTAGGTGGTTGTTGGCGAAGTTGGCGGCCAGTCAGGCGAAGGTGGAGGGGTGGGAGAGGGAGGGTGCGGGGCTGAAGAAGGTGCTTGGGGAGGAGTTTTAGGGGGGCTGGCGGTGGGGATTGGGTTTGTGTGGTGAGGCTGCTTGGGTTGGGGCTGCTTGGGTTAAGGATGCTTGGATTGAGGCTACTTGGATTGAGGCTACTTGGACTGATGCTACTTGGATTGAGGATGTTTGTATGAGGGGCTTCTTGGGTTGGAGATGCGTATTAGATGTTTTATGAGGTGAGGGGTTGGTGTTGAGGCTGCATCTCCGCATTCGGAGTCTTTTGCTGCGAATGTATATACATGTATCACTACTTTTTTGTCCTGATATCTTGAGATTGAAACGTGTCGAAGTGTGGAGGCTGCTTGGAGCGTACTGCTGCTTGAAGCGTGATGCTCGACTACAAAAATCGAAGCGTAATACTTGAATAGAGAAATTAAAGTGTAATGCTTGAACATGGAAATGCCTGATGCTCTAAATCTAAGCATCTAACGCATTAAAATTCAATAGCCTTTTTTTGACTCCCATGTTCAACATTTCCCACCATGCATCTACAAATGCCAATTACCGGCTCCCAAGCCTATGCAAGCACCAGGACCTCGTCCATCCAACCAGCAATATAAAACGCCGCAACGCCATGCTATGACCCATATAGTACAATACTTTTCCGCTGCCCCCTCCCCTCTCCTAAATCCACGCGAAATAACTACATAGCCACCAGCAGCCCGACCCATCCCCATCCCCACCCCTCGCCTTTTTTTTACCCTTCCCGCCCGTCCCATTAGAATAACCAAACATACCAAAACAGGACTATAACAGCAGCGAAGAAGCCAACCCAAACCTTCCAGCCAACACCAGTCCGGTCAGCCATACGCAGCATACGGTTCATAGTGCCACGAAGCCGCACACGGGTGCCATCGAACGAATCATTCATCTTCTCGGCCAGCGCCGTCGAATCGCGGATCTCGTCCCCAATCGCAACAGTGATCTACCACGAAGACCCAAAAATCAGCTCGAAGCCCTCCAACCTCCCCTCCAAAAGGAAAAAAAAAAAAAAAAAAAGCTCAAACCACTCACATGCTTCAGCATCCGCACCTTCGCACTCATCCCCTCCAGCTGCTCCTCGTTCTGGCTCTCCAGCTCGCTCAGCACCGCGTCCGAGTACTGGCCCCGCGCATTCGGCGTCGCGGCCCGGAACGTCCCTTCTGATCCACCACCACCACTGCTGCTGCTGCTACCCGGGTACGCCGCGAACCCGCCGCCGCTGGACGAGGATCCGCCGGGGTAGCCGTAGCCGTAGCCGCTGGTGGGCCGGGCGGAGGCGGCGGGCGAGCTCCCGGGCTTGGTTTTGGAGGGCGAGCTGGCGCGGTCGTAGGTGCTGAAGAGGGCGGAGCGGGCGTCGCGGTGGGAGGAGAATCTGGAGTTGTTGAGTGGTTAGTTCGGGTTGAAGGATGTTGGGCTGGGGAAGGAAGGCTGGTCGGTGGTGGTGGAGGGGAATTAGGGAGAGAGGAGAGGGGGGAGGGTACCTTGATGCCATGGCTCGGTTGCTCTGGAATACGGGTTAGGGAGGGAGCGAGTGGGGGTGGTGTTGGGTAGCTTTTTTGTTGCGGTGCTGCTATTGACAGATTGTTTCTTTGGTGAGCGTCGGAGGTTTGCGAGGTTTGCGCCGGTTGCTGGTGCCCAGATTTACGCGGAGCCGGGTGGTGCTGGAATGGGCTTGGGGGCTCGGCGGTGGCGGATTGCTGGGGTTGCGGGTATTATATATAGTATACGCGGAATAGGGATGAAAAGTTAACGGATTGGGAGAAAGTTAGTCACGAGCTGACATTACCTTCGCTATAATTGGGCGGCGCTTGAATATTATACTGTTGTTTGATAAATACGGGAAATTGCTCGTTCATTTCCTTGTGCGCAGAACGTTGCAGCAGAACTGAGCGCTCCAAGGGGCTTGATGTGGCTGGCTGGGAAATTTGATTGCTTTGTGAAGCTTTCAATGGGCTCATTGGCGGTCTGCCTGTGCATGTCTTCGACTGCGGAAGGCTGAGGAAGTTTGACAGCGACTTTGCAAGTAGAGAGGTGTATTTTCATGGGGGTAAACCCCCAAACCCCCGAGCTCGCTGCGCTCGAAAAGACGTGCCTAGACAGGCGTAGGAAATATACTCGACAGGTGCAGTAAATATCTAATCGAGCGAAGCGAGCCCGGGGGTTTGGGGGTTTACCCCCATGAAAGCAAAAGAGAACAATTGGTATACATTCAGGGTTTAGCTTATATACCACTGAAACAGGATTCTCCGTAGCACGATGCAGCGCAGGACCAGCAAAAAGCGACAAGTCGGAGGCTTTCCAACGGGCAAATTTTGGCAGGTTGCAGGTCCCAGTGTTGTACCCACACACCCACACACCCACACAAGCCCGGATGTGGCGCTCGCTTGCAGGCAGTCGCACAAGTCGCGCCGCATTGCTGACGCCATAGACTCGTGCTGAGCAACTCCCGACGTGATGGACGCGTCAGAAAGGAGAAAGACGTGATGTTCGAACCCTCCTCTCGATGAATTAATTGCTGCTGGCGTTGATGGACGGAATTGACTGCGACGCTGGATGCTGGATGCTGGACGCTGGATGATGGAAGCATTCAAGGATGATCCAGCCCGGCCAACCTTATCAACGGCCTGGTGGCTAGTGAGTGCAGTGAGTGGACAACGGACAAGTGCATGACGGTGGTTAATCACAGTGAGTGGATAACCGACAAGTGCATGACGTTGGATTAATCACAGGCCAGGCCCGGCTTGCATCTCACGACAGCAAGGCAGAGCAGCGAGACTAAGGGATCCCCGTTTCACTGTTATCTGAATTCATCCTTCATTGGTCCCAAGGACAACGGCTGCCCTGTCCTCGTCCCGTCGTCATCCCAAATCGGCCCGCTGCCATGCAATTCTGCAATGTGCCGTCGACCGCCTGCATCCCGATTCGCCTTATGGCCCTAGCTGTTCGTCGCTGGTGGTAGCTGGTCATCGCCAGTCCGAGCTAAGTCCAGCTGTTCCCAGCTATTCCCAGCTGCTCCAAGCTGTTCCCAGCTGTTCCCAACATTTCGGGGTACTCCCTTGCTACATTCACGCCGTTGCCACTAGCTCAGAGATGATTTGTCGTCGAGGCACAAACGCTGCTCCGCCACTTCTGGTGACGCTGCACCTTGCGATAGCATTCCTTCAAGCCCCCAGAGTTTCAGCCTGACAATCTCTTTTGCGCATTGCTTTCACTGCTCATATCCTCTCTTCGTTTGGTCGCATCACCTATCGCGCTCGCTCTCAGTCTGATACTCTCGAATGCTCTTGAGCGCGCACTGAGGGTCAATCCCTTGCGTTATTTCCTTATCTCCAACGTCACATCTGCTTCTCCCACCATGCTCTCCTTCAGAGCCGTCCCAGCGCCCTACCGCCGCTTCCTCTTCATCCCCCTCGTCCTCGTCCTCATCCTCACCCTCACCTCCCTCCACTACGGCCTCCCCTCCCCCATCACCTCCCTCACCTACTTCCACCACCCGCCGGCG
>KV749268.1:0-17525 GCA_001692915.1 Glonium stellatum
GTTTACCGTCTGAGTCGCTTACTGAGATAAATGATACCATGGAGTCAACTTGTCTAAACTAGGAATTTGGCTTCGCATGAAACCAGTCTATTGCAAATTCACAAAATATCATTCACAGTCAATAGGCTTTCCCGATTCAAAAATTTAGGAGATTCTTCCAGCGTCAAGCAGCTCTGAGGCATAAGTAATACACGGAAAGGACAGCTAAATCGGATCAAGTTAAGACGCAGGTCTCTTGAACGTTGTATTGGCGTAGGTTCAATACCTTATGTCATAAACACTAAAGCATGGATCTATGACTCTATCCGTAAACTACTTTGTATATTAGTCTAAATAATCCGAATATCCCGCGTCATTCATACTGTTCCCTCCTAGGTTAGCTGATCGTCTAGTGAATTTCTATAAATACCATTAATAAAGTTAGAGAATTTTATCTACAAGATACGGTAAAACACGCATAGCCAAAAACGACAATTTCTTAGAGGCATATTGAAAAGAAATTCCCGTACGCCCTTTAAGGTGAGAGTATGATAGGCGATATTCGCAAGAAGTAGTTTACAGGAATCCGAGTGATGTTCCTGCCGCTTAAAGGCGAGTCGTTCGTGCTAGGAAATATCAATTAAGCCTTGGAGGCTGAAGAGGGATATCATGTGATATTTTAAAGAGAAGTGTACCCGGCCGAAGATGGCAGAGCCCTCTGCTTCTAGCGCATGACACAAGACTCGCAGCGAGCATAGATCTGCTGTGGGAAGCCCAGGAACAACATACCCGACGAGCTTGGTCGGCAGCACGATGGGATGTTACTAATTTTAAGGGCAAGAGCATGTGTTTTATGGAAGAATTAGGTTTGGTCAAGCAATTCCAACATACTCTAATCTGAAAAAAGCACTTATTCATGGAGGCCGTACAACATGCTTCGAAAAATTTCCAAGCTTTCAGGAGCAGATTTAGTCAACTTGCGAACAACCCACATACTAAGACGCCAGCGACAGTGTGCTGCCCCTCGTTTGATTCTCTCCAGACAACGAACTCTCCAGTTTCATGTAAATGTGTCGGCATATTCAAGACAAATTTTCAGCTACATCCTTGGTAAGATTAAAGCTGCGTTTCCGGGTATCAGCACTCAACGAATATTATTAACCGTGGTAGGCATAACTTCAGGTGCTAAATGGAAACTCCGCGGAGGGTGGGCACGTAGGCTTCCCCCAAATTTAAGTAGACTAGATAGTCATCAAACTAAAGAAGTTGGAAAGAGTTATCTCATACTGTGCAGTTGGTGTTGGCACTTTAGTGACATCAAACGCCCAGGTCGCGTCGCGTGGAACGAAACGTCCAGCCCTAACTTGCTCATGTGGCTTCGATTCCGGGCACGGACTTCTTCCCCACCACAGAGCGACGATCCCTAAGGTATATGCATTATCAATTTACGTAGAATCTCGGTCCTTTTCATGCAGCCTTCAGAGCGCCCTTGCCCCTGATCTCGCGTCTCGCTCAGCGGAACGGCTGCACCACTGCATGGTGGCATCCTTGAACCTCGGATGAGGCTTCCAAGGATCATCATGATCCATTTCCCCAATCTCCAATCATTTCGATACGGAAGTGATCCTTATTGCACAGATGACAAGGTAGCACAAGACAAGCCTGTGCAGGCGATGATCCTGTTCCAATATCGGCAAGACTCCTGGCCTGTAGCGCGTGCTTCTCCACAAGTCATTCCTGCTGTCGGAGCAACGCTGTATTACGACCTTCCTGCCAGGGTGACAACATCATGCGCGAAATCTCACTTCCTATCTCTAGAAGGGCCCTAACAGAGGGTTGGAATACTCGGTGAAAGGCTGGGGATTGTCGTACATCTTCATTTAGCAGCCTGAAATGCCGGCGCTCTCGGGGGTTACCTTGTATACCGCTTCCCTGCTTGGTACCCTAGCCATGTCCACCCCATGGCAAGAGGCACAATGGACCATGTGTGATCGAACTATATATCCTAAAATTTCCGCCATCTCATTCTTTGCAGTCCTGTTTTAACATTCGCTTGTTTAGATCTGAAAGAACCTCGCCCTTGAGGGATACCTAGGAGCCACGAAAGCGGGCGTGTCATTTCGTAGTCGTCCAGTTGCTTACCTACCCTCGGTTTTTCATTCGCATTCACGATAATGTTGTGGTTGCAGGTCATATTTTTGGGATCATGTCTTCCTCTCAGCTTTGGCGCTCCTACCTACCAGAGAAAGTCCAGCAAAAGAACATATGGGAACGCCACGGAAAGCCAATATCGGGCAAACGCAGTGAAGGAAGCTTTTCAGTTCTCTTGGCACGGATACAAGACCTATGCTTTCCCTCACGATGAGCTTCACCCCGTCTCCAACACATATAGCGATTCTAGGCAAGATTTGCAGGTGATCCAAATGAAATGAAGCTAATTTCGCGCAGAAATGGTTGGGGCGCCAGCGCTGTTGACGCTCTCAGCACTGCTTTAGTCATGGAACTCCCGGATGTTGTCAATGAAATAATTGATTTTATCCCAACTATAAATTTTGCAGTAACTTCGGACCAAGTCAGCCTATTTGAAACCACTATTCGTTATCTGGGTGGAATGCTTGCAGGTTACGACTTGTTAAAGGGGCCACTATCATCACTGGCAGTTAATGTACGGAAGATCTACCCTTCTTCGCTATTAGGAATTTAGAGCCTGCTTACATGACCGCAGGACAGCAACGTTGATGCCTTACTCACTCAAGCAAAGAATCTTGCGGACATTTTGGCATATGCGTTTGATACTCCAACTGGAATTCCACACAATGGACTTTACATAGAGAGCAAGACAACCGACAATTCGCCTGATAACGGACTTGCCACTACGGGCACGCTTGTGCTCGAATGGACTCACCTCTCCGACCTTACAGGCAACACCACTTATGCAGACCTCAGCCAGAAAGCTGAGTCATATTTACTGAACCCTCAGCCGGCCTCGAGTGAGCCATTCCCTGGCCTTGTTGGTACTAATATCAACATCACTACAGGCCTGTTTGAAGATGCTACAGGTGGCTGGGTTGGTGGTGATGACTCATTCTACGAGTATCTTATTAAAATGTTTGTCTATGATACCTCCCGCTTTAAAGAGTACAGAGACCGGTGAGTGCACATGGGACGGTCTAAAAAATTTCAACTCTGATTTCTACAGCTGGATTGCTGCCGCCGATTCCACTATCGCTAATCTCACTTCTCATCCTACAACCCGACCTGATCTTACTTTTGTTGCAATGTTCGATAGTACTAGACTAATACTAGAGTCTGAGCACCTTGCCTGCTTCGATGGCGGCAATTTTCTACTTGGCGGAGAAGTACTCGGCCGGCAAGACTATATTGATTACGGCCTTGCACTTGTCAATGGCTGTCACGATACGTACGCTTCTACTGCTACTGGTATTGGCCCGGAAGTCTTTTCTTGGGATCCGAACTCTGTTCCAGCCGACCAATCCGCGTTTTTTCAAGCAAACGGATTTTATATAACCAACAGCATCTACGACCTTCGGCCAGAAGTGCTAGAATCGTATTATTATGCCTATCGTATTACAGGTGACACAAAATATCAGGATTGGGCGTGGGATGCATTTGTGGCTATCAACACAACTACTCGGGCGAACTCGGGGTTCTCGGAGATTGAAAATGTTAATACACCCGGTGGAGGTGCCAAGGATGACTTCCAGGAGAGCTTTTGGTTCGCTGAAGTTATGAAATATGCGTATATCATCCATGCACCAGATGCTGAGTGGCAGGTCAATTCCGAGGGTAAGAATAAATGGGTTTTTAATACAGAAGCGCATCCGCTGAAGGTTGCCGGTCCGCCAATTTGAGAGGCCCTAAATACAGGCCACAAGAGTCTTAGACCAAAAACAGACGAAATGATAGCATTGCATTCGCAAAATCTTATGTTAAAATAATTTGGCTATATAATCCCTCTTCGATATTCCTTTGTCAGGGCCTAAAACTCATTTTATGATGTAATAATGGTTGTTCTAATGCCTAAAAACATCCTGCAGTCCACAGATTTCAGTGTTACTCAGACAGCCACCGTATTGCTTTTATATTCGACTAGCTATCTAATCCTCGCACCGTCTACCAAGGAGTATTATGCATTAGTAGTCTCCCATGCGCTGAACCAATCTGCTTGTATCTAGCCATCTAATAGCGTCTACCTCTCTGGCATCAATTCTTGCTACCCCATAGCCTCATTCCACAACCTTAAAACCTCCTCACTAATCATCAGTGTCTCCTCGTCTTTCGCCGGCAGGTGATGTCCAACCTGCAGCTCCATGAATTTCGCGTTGCTCTGGTTAAAATATTCTTCCTTTAGTTTGCAGCCATTATTTCTCCATTGGTCCTGCGCTCCCACAACGTGGAGGGTCGGAATTGAAATCCTCCTCATCTCTTTATCCGTAGAAGAAAGTACGAGAGGCGGCCAACTCCCCATGAGGAATACTCCAAACTTAAATTTTGTCCTTAATGAAACTTCTCCTTCATTACTGTCAAGTAGTTTGTGCCCCCGCTCTCGCGTTTCCTGCGCGTGCAGAAGTCCAGCAGCCATTCTTGTTCCTTGTGAGAATGCTAGCACGCCTACAACTTCCATCCCCGCTGCCTCATGTTTTTGTAACTCTTTTGTTACAACCTCAAGAGATTTCTCGTTCATAATGCCCTCATACCATTGTGCTTCCATAGGGGTCCAGGAATAGAACGGCTCGCATCCTTCAAAAACCGGAAGCACACCAGGACCTGGTTCTGATTCAAAGGGCGCATCAATGAATACGAAGTTAAAAAATGGCGAGAGCACCCTCTGCAACCGGACAAGCTGAATGTCGAATATCATCGCACTAGTGCCTCTACCATGAAGACAGAGAAGCCCAGGCTTACCCGGCGTATGCGCGAAGGTTTGATGCATTGAGCCGACAACAGATAAGCTGAGATTGTGTGGTGATTTGTGGAATCTCAATTTTGATTTGGGAGGTATGTTGGATGATGTGCCGCTTACATCCACTCACAAATGACTTGAGAGCTCTCACGTAATATCAAAAGTGGTGATTTCTTTTGTCACAGGAGACGTCGTCTTTAGCCGAGAGTCGGGCTTCGGTGGCGCGGGTGGCTGCATTGCAAGCTCCTTCGCAAGGGCCATGATTGGCTAATCACGTGCATCATATGAAGCATCTCCCGTTAAACCTCACCCCATATCTTCGACGCTTGTTGCTTTTCCTGTCAGACTAAAAGGTGGCGCTCATACTTGCTTCAGCCTTTCCTACCTATCCATCGTTAAGTGGGCGCTCTCTCTACGTCTACATCAACGCATTGCAAGATACTATCTCGTATTTCTTTTAGTCATTCCCATCATGCGGGGCGCCACACTTTCTATCTCCACAACTACAAGACGGCTTTGAGTCGCCAACCTAAACCGAGTTTCCACGTCGCCCCGCATCCGGACATGTTGCCAAGCAGTCCTAGTATTCGTTTAGGGCTCGCAAATCGTATTTCTGTGCCTGAAGATCGGTTATTTTTAGCATATTTAGAGTTCTCTCTTGAAAATTACGAGAAGCTGCTGCTTCTGGGCGGCTGTCATTGGATAGCCCTCGTAACGGAAATCCTGCTTTCTGGCCCCGTCGTGTTAAGACGGTTTTTTTTATTATAGATGCGTTCAATATTGGCTGTCCTGCTGATGCAGAGTTCCCCTTGGCCGCTGGCCACATCTGTGCATGCTGTGGGAAATAAATATGTCATTGCTGCTTCTTGTCCCTATCGCCTCTACAATCATCGAAAACACTAACATCCTGAAAACGGCACTATGAAACTTCTACTGACAATCTTTGTTCTTACACTAGCCCTGGTTAACCCAGGTGCCACCTCTCCTCCTCCTACTCCAGCCCAGGCCCAAGTAACTTCTTGCACCGTAGGCAACAACAAACCCTGTGGCACAGGAAGCACCTGTACTCCAACCATGGTTAGCACTTCCGGGAAGCCGTGGCTAGGACAATGTATCGCCACGCCCACTTCTGTCACCGAGACACCTTGCGTGATCGGAAACAACGGTCCCTGCGGCGCTGGCTCAACCTGCACGCCAACAATGACTTGTATAAGCGGCCTCCCATGTAGTGGTGCCTGTATATCTGCCCTAGCGACGGCCTCTACAATCTGTACTGTCGGCAACAACGCGCCTTGCTCGAGCGGCAGCACCTGCACACCGACTATGACCTGCACGTCCGGCATACCGTGCGGAGGAGCCTGCATCGCGACGCCTACTCCCGTCAGCGAGACGCCCTGCGTCGTTGGCAACAACGGCCCCTGCGGCGCCGGCTCGACGTGCACACCCACCATGGCTTGCACGACAAACCTCCCATGCGGCGGTGCTTGCATCTCTGCTCCTGTCACCGTCTCCACCATCTGTACTGTAGGTAACAATGCGCCGTGCTCGAGTGGAAGCACTTGCACGCCGACTATGACCTGCACATCCGGCATCCCGTGCGGAGGCGCATGTATCGCGACGCCGACGCCGCCATCTTCGACTGCTACACCAACACCATCACCATGCGGTGGGAAGGATCGTCCATTTTGTGTACGAGGGTATAAGTGTGTGCAGGCGCCTGGGAAAAATTGTGACCCTACAGCGAATTGCTTAGGGATCTGTGTGTCTAATTAAGGGTGTTGAGAATGAATAAGAATTCGTAAAGCAATAAGCGAAGACGAATTAGATTGTTCGTGGACGAGTCGAGGGATGATTCTGAACTGTTGTGATGCTTTTATTTCCATTTAATGAGCATATATCTTACGAGCTAGGCAAGAATCGTAAAATGACTTTCTGTGGTTGATGAATGTTATTCCTTCTCTTCTTGCATATTTGGCTAACGGCATTCTTCTTAATCCGAGAAACATCATGTGATTTGGATGGACAGGTATGCTTCAGACAAATTCTGCAGTACACACGGAAATTGACTTTGAGTGGATTTACTACGACTTTATGTCTGCGGGACTTGAATTAGAAAGCCTATTACGATTTGGTGGTTTCCTCCTTTGAAGCTAGGTGCTGGATTAACCACTTAATATGCTCACTCAGGGGGGGTTCTCTTGCCGGAAGCAAGCTTCTCCTAGTGAAAACAGAAAATTTGAACCTTGCTCCTGGACGCATAACGATTCTGCTCCTGGACTTGTTCCATACCATGTCTGTGCTCTTGCACGAGTACCAAAATACCCATCTGCAACCGTTTGTGCGGTTTTGGGCACACTGTTCCTCTGCAAACCTGTTAAGAAGTCGCTAATCCATGAGCCAGTAGGTGTTTTTCTAGCCTCGCGCATTGTTTGTGTGAGCTGACTATATTCTTCCGTTGGAGCCTCGTTTGCCTCTGCGAGGTATTGGGACGCCATGCCTACGGGAAACGAAATGTTTTGTGCGCCATGAAGGCCTGCTTCCGGTTGAAGAAAATGATTTGCTATCCGTAATATGTATAAGGCGTACTTCTAAGGATCAGTCTTAGCCGGTAGTACGTCGCAAAAGCCGTTGAAGGGGAGTCCCGGGAACCGTTGAAACATGATTCGCATCGTGCTGTATAGGACTGTGCAGGTGTTCAATACAGGACCACAGCATGCATGGCCTCGAAGCCCTATTCATAAAAGAACTCCGGGGTGGGTTCATCTGAAACCGTATTGATCGTTTGGACTATCGAAAGACGTTCTGCTTCCACGACATGTCCAAAGAGCTGGAATATGAATTCTCGATACCACTTTTGAAGGTAATCATCCAGCTTCCAGCATTTACCAACCAGTATCTGGCCTCGCTGAACCACTCGCGAGATATCCCTACACGCATTAATTTTGTCAAACTCTTCACATATATGTGGCACCAACACCATAATGTCTATTAGCTCATCTCGAATGGTCTTTGGTGTGCCTTCCCACGGCACCGTACTCCACTCTGGCGTGCTAAGAAACGTTGTTTTTCGGTTCGCAATTGCCAAGATAACCTAGGTAAATTAGCATGCGTGGCAAGGAAATTCATTGGGCGAATATGACGGACCCCCGACATGCGAGCCTCTACAAACATCCTATGCCCATATTTTGAACAGAGTTTCCGCGGTTCTCGTAGTTCGATGAGCTTGCCAGACCCCTGGACATGGTGCTGCCAGTTGCGAGCTTGTGACAATTTTTCTGGGATTGTAGATGGGCGAGGGACATTAAATTGCTAAACAATATAAGTCGAGCGTTTTCATTTTATAGAAGCTCCAGAAATGGGTATAGAGTACCTCGTAAAATGAAAGCAACCTACAAGCCGCCAGGATTTCATCTCCTTGAGCCTGGTTTTGATCTTGTAAAGTCCTATTAACTCGAAGAAGAGCTCTTCCATATAGCTCCATACCATTTTCAATCATAGAGCTATCCTTGTTGTTTCTGCCTATCCTTGACACACTTACAGCTAGGAGCGCGAGCCTTGAGACATCATGTCTCGGACTGAGGTCCTGAACTACTTTCGCCCACTCTGCTACTGCAGAACTACAACGAGCCTTTGGGAGATAAAGGTCCCAAAATATGCCGAAAGATTTCACTTCCAACGCGGTCCGGTGAAGGTCCTCTGGCAGGGGATTAAATCCTTGGTTTGACCGAGCTGCTATGCGTCTTGCTAGAGGGTTATTAAAATATGCACTCGTAGAATCCCGGCCTATGGTCGCTTCACCTAATATCCGCGTGACTGGTTGATCATGTGGTATAAAGGTCACCTTTCGCTGATAGCCTCGACAAATGAAATTGCCATTAATACATTGACCACAGTAAGGCCGTTGCAGATCGCACTGGATTCAATCAGCTGGAGGACTTTCAGGTTACTTACAATAAGTGAAACTTGCCCCTTTCTTTCTAGCGCGACAGGTGTGACAACCTTTAGATCTGCCCGGTACTCCTACCATCCTAACAGCTCGCCAAGTAATAAGTCTAACATTCGCGTTTCAAAGAAACAACTTTATTGCTTCAGTGACCTACGGCTAGCTCAACTTAAGGCAATAGAATTGTTTTGCAAATTGTATTAAACCGCAATCTTTAAACCGCACCTAAAAGAGAGGAACTCTAGGAAAGTGGAAGTGGGACTAACTGCTGAGTCAGACAAAATCTCGGGTTGAATAATCCGAAATCCGTTCTCTCAATCTCGAGGACTGTCCTTCTCACCAGTGTTTCGTTAAACATATCAGCAGACTTCAGAGCACAACTTGATTTGGTTGGTATATACTTCAATCCCCTCGAAAATCACCATTTTGTGTTTTGATAGGCTACGGGCCTGCCTGGTTACCCCTCCTTGAGACCTGCTACGCGGCACTGCCTAATTCTCGCCTAGCCAGTTTTCAGTACAGCGTGCTATGGCTCTGTCTCGTTGGTTTAATGTAGGAGAGGATACTTTGAATTCCGTACTGATGCGCAAATCTCTCCGTACTTAGGCCCGAACCTGTCTACCAACCTAGTTGCCGAACATCTTCTATACAATTGGGTCCAGTAATTCGATAGCAATAGTGGAACCACGCATCATACGACATAAATCGAACCTCGGAAAAACGCTGAAAGCACTGGGTTGCGATGAAGCAGCTTTTCGTTCTACAAACGAGATCATAATATCATTTGCTAAGCATTGTTTATCATGAACAGTTCCCTACCGAAAATCCACCTGTTTGCTCGGTTTCCTAATGTCTAGTTGTCCTACTGTTTCACAAAACCTCTCAGCTATCCATTGTGTAAGCGTTGGGCTCCGTGCCTCGTGTATATAAACCTGCGCGGAACTCTAGGTATCTTAGGCAAATACTGACTCAAAGTATCTGACATGGATAAAAAACTGCGAACTGAGCTCACCCGGTTTTGCCATAGGGCTAGTCAAAGAATTTAGGTCAAATAACATGGGTTTTATCAGCTCGCGTCGGCCCAAATGCCTTGACAAGTTGAGTATGGGTCACCTCTTCGATTCAGGATCGGCTAGAGACAGAACAGTAGATGCTTATCAAGGCATTTGGAAATTCGCTAGGCTCTTCAGCGAGGACAACTCGGCCACGCCACACAACACGAGACACGATCAGATCACCAATCCCGTGTCTCTGATCGTTTCCAACAGCCATAGCCGGTCAAAATCTCCCAAGGCACGCTCAAATTTCTCTCCGCTCTCGAATTAAATGATTCTAAATACCTCAAGCCCGACTCGGTGTATATTACTAGCGCTAAATTCCTCGATATCCGCAACCTAGACATAGAAGGCTGGTTTGGAGACGACACAGTTGGGATCTCGCTGGCACTGCTCTCTTAGTTTCTCCCTTAGGGAAGAGAACGGTATCTTCGTGACGATGCCGCAGGCTAGACTTCTGCTTTAGCAGGCTGGTTCCGAAATCGAAGGTGAGCTCGATGCCTCTAAGCACTGAAAAGGCAGTACGAAGGCAAAAGATTCCTGTTTATTCTCGCAAGTGAAGGGCTTGCTACTATGACAACTATGGACGAGCAGAGAGCGTGAGGGTCGCATTGGTCACTCGCCGCAATCAATGCTAAGCACGGGGATGCACATCAGGTCGAGTCTTTGATGGAGGATGAGCCACCCTCTGATATCGCTGTTACCTGTACCATTGTTCAAGGGTGAAAAAGACCTATGGGGATTCCGAAATCGGCGGCAATAGTAATTAAGGAGGTTGTTCCGGACGAGGCAGTGGGTAGTGTGCCAGGAAGATTGCGAGCCTTTTAGGCCTTTATTTTCACCATTACAAGGTTCCTAATAAAAGAGAAGATCCTCGGGGCAAATGAGGTAAGGAAAGAGGTCCAACCTACCTCCTTGTCGTACCGACAAGGTTACGCTTGGATTCAATTCAAGCGTTTCGAGAAGAGAGCTCTGAAAGCTTGTGAAGTATAAAAGACAGGTTCAACTGGGTATTCTTGGGATTTGGCGGTGGGACTGCAGTCAGTGGCTTGAGTTTGCCTGCCCTCGGTTCTTTTCACGTTTGTAAGTTCTATATTGTGAAACTAATAGTTTGAATTTAACCTTATCAGCTACTTCGATCACCAGGTAGAATAGTATATCCGTTTCAACTGAATTCTCCAAGCACAAGGTGAAAATAAGGGAAGACGAGACATGGTTTGGGTAGGACTTATGGCGGAAAGTAGAATAGTGAGTACTGCAGCGTAGTGGAGTGCCTTGGGCGCATTGGGCATTGATTTCGATTGCCGCTTTGACCAGCTGTTAGCGCAGCCCAGCCACTCCCCTTCGAACACCTCGCCGGAAAAGTGAAAACACCTTCATCCGCTACACTCACAAGCTCAGTTAGTGGAAAGCGTATGTGGACCATCGGTCCTCGTAGTTTCTTGGCGAAGCTCTAGAAGTTTGGTTCGAGAAATTAGTCGAAACCGGATGCATCACCCCACCAAATCGTATTGCCGCATGGAGCTACACGGAGCTCGCGAGCAATGAGGTTAATATATTTTTGTTTCCTTTTGTTTTGTGAGAAGGTGTTCTCTCTGTTGAAACCGAGTTTTGACCCCTGACGCTTTGAGCAGGAAGAGCCCCAACTTTGACGCATGTACGCTCTTATCCAGTCATCGCCGCAGCGTGCATGAGAGGTGCCACGGTGCCACGATGCTAGGAACAGGGGTTTTCAATCCTCCAACAAATGAAACTATTGTTCAATGCCAGCATCACACCCAACCCACGTGTACTGTGAGGTGGGTGGGTGTGCTAGCGATGTTTACAGAGGTTGATACGACAGTGGCTCATCTCCGTTTTCTGGTTCAAATATATCTTTTAATCAACTCTACCCACTTTTGATAGCCAAGTTTTTTGACAGTTTTTTTCTTATTAGCCGCCGGACCTCGCTCGGAGAGAATGATTTTCTTCCCTTCTCGTTTAACGGCTAGTATCACAACAGAGATCGGCAACACCGAGATCATAATGTGAGGTGTGAAGATCTCTTTTCACGACATTGCCATGGTCCACGGCCCAGTAGGCCTGATGTTAGATGCCAATCAGATTCAATGGCTTAATCTAGAACGGTATTTGGACAAGGAAAAGTCTGCCTTGCTGCGGTGGAGACGCGCTTTTCAGCTAGGTATTGTCTCTTAGGATCCCCTCCAACTCGTTTGATAGAAAGCAGTGGAAGACAAGCAAAGACTGACGGCCCATGATATCTCGTTTGCAGAGCCTCGATCCCCCAAGATTTACCTAGGAAATTCCATTTTCCGCAAGACCGACTGCTACCGCGCAACTTATCCTATCGGGATCACCGTTCCATGCAACTGGTAACACACAGCCGGTAACACACACCCAATGTACTCTGTGCGCTAGGTTGCAACTCCCCGTCCCAGCCACACGGCGCTCTTCATTTTAAGACAATTCAGTATATCCAACGGCTTCCGGAGAGCTAAATCTCCGATAACAAGACACAACCCGGAAGGGATGTGGGGCGCCTACAGCGTCCAAGGTGCGCTCATTGCACTTTTAGTGGTCATCATCGGTGTAGACGAACGCCTCTTCCACATCTATGGGACTCCAGGACGATGCACCACATCGAATTGTAGCTACTCTCGCGGGTAACTCCAGAAATAATGCTTCTAAATATTTCTTACCTCCGAAATTCTCATGCTAGTGACTAGAATATATCAAGGCCTCCTGTTGCCCTGTGAGTCTGTTTCAGTTCTCTTTCTCTTTCTTTTCTTCTTTAAAAGACCACGAACTATGGAGGGAAGGCAGGACCACCTTTCCATCCTTTCTCTTGTACCTCTCATTTCGTACAGTTTTTCTAGCCACTTTGTTTCATTGCCACTCGTTATTCATAGACGGGCTTTGATCGCCTAGGCCATTCGCAGTGTTTATATGAAGGCAAAGTTCTTGATAATTACATCTGACATATCACGCGCTGCTGAACTTGCATCTGCATTTCGAGCTGAACTATACAATGCCAAAGCACCAGAAGTCGGCTATACCAAGCCTCCGAGCCCGCGATAGTCAAATATCCAACGCAGCTTACAGGATGATACGCCTTATCACTCTCTATTGGAAAGAAGATCCCACCGAGGATGGCACAAAGAAAGGCAAGAACTTCAGCGAAGAAGCTCGCAAGTTACGACAATTCTGCGAAAAACATCTAGGATTTGAGATTGAGAGTTTCGATATTCCGCTTGAAAATTCACAGTCAGAATTGCTCGGCTACATAAATCGAACGGTGTCGGTGGTAAACCGAGCGAAGAAAGAAAAAGAATGTCCCGCGCTACTTATATTCCACTACGGTGGACACGGAGATCCGAATGATCAAGACCCAGATGATCAGAGAAGAGGAAAGGCTGTATGGGCCCAGTAAGTCCTTATACTAAGTTATTTATTTCGAATCGGTTTGCTAATCCGATGATAGGAAGGAACGGGGCGGCCCGACATTATTGTGGGGGGAGATTCAGGAAACGTTGAGCGCTTCGGAGGCGGATATTCTCCTCGTAATCGATTGTTGCTACGCAGCTCACGCTGCGCGTAGCTCACTGGCACCCCGACTCCCTTCTAGGCCCAAGATTCAGCTGTTAGCTGCTTGTTCAGAAAAAACCCTAGGCCCAGGACCAAAATCGTTCACTAGAGCGTTCATGAATGATCTGCTCGTGGAACTCCAGCAGCATCCGCAGGCGACCATTGATAAAATCCACTTGAGGCTGTGCAATCGTAAAGATAGGTTATATTCAATTCCGATCTTGGTATCTCTTATCTCCGACCCCAACGGCGAAAACATTCGGCTACATTCCCTCAAGCCCCTCCATGCTCGTTCTTCCCGGATCTTCTGACAGAAACGAAAAGCTCTTTCCTTTTTCTATCGTTAGCGAGCCTGCGGTCATTTTCTCGGGGATCTGGGCTGCATTTTTCTCTTTCTTGACAACAGCAATTAGAACGGCACGAACAAGACCCAACTACGCGGGCTCCGAGGCATATTACATGCCTACTCTGCTGGTGCCCCTGGAATGGCGGAGAACTCCTTTATGCTTGTTATGCCTA
Source organism: Glonium stellatum (assembly GCA_001692915.1). NCBI lineage: Eukaryota > Fungi > Ascomycota > Dothideomycetes > Gloniales > Gloniaceae > Glonium > Glonium stellatum. The sequence continues at coordinate 14,006 of KV749268.1, forward strand.
TTTGTTGTTGCGGCTGGCCTAAGTATATTAGGATGGCTCATTCTGCATAGTGGCTGTGGATAATCCGTGGCTGTCCCCGCGTGGCTGAAGTAAGTGTGCCAAGACAGCTTTACCGAAGCCTATGCCCACAGGCTGAACCTTCACCTTTCAAACAACACAGCTCATCAATGCCTATGTAAATCAGGCTGATATATTCTCACTTCTATTTTATTTGTTAATACTTTCCATAGTCGCTTTTTCATCTGTGTTCTAGATTGGTAGGATGAGAGGAAGAAAGAAAACAGGAGTATTTTCACATAGTACTGGGACGGCCGGGCGGCCACCAAGCTTTCATCGATGTTTTGGCAAAGTTTCAGAGACAATAATTTTTTCATTAGATCATTTATTCTATAGCAAACTTCCTCCCAGGTTGAGCATACCGTGAAAAGATTTCAAGGTGCGCGGCGGAGTTCATCTTCGGGCACTTCTTTCCTCCATGGAGTTTTATCTTCTTTGCATAGATTGTAGGTTTGCGGTTTTGGCACTTCCTCAATCACGAAAGGACCTTGAGGTTGACTGCGACCACCTGGTTCATGCCAGTATACTAAGTCGTTCGGACAGAATTTGTTAGACTGTAACAACGTAAGCGTGACATGAAAATTTAAAAGGTGCGGAGCAGTTCACAGTCTGGTACTTGATGATTCGAGGACGAAAGGTGAGATTTTCTTCATTCTTGGTGGTGCTCTGTTCCTCTCATATAAGCCACTTAACTGGAATCCGATTGTAAAACTTCCACGAACCTGATCTGGATTCGGAACCATTTTGGAAAAAATTGCCTGCGTATTTTGCCCTTTGACTTCGTTACCCCTGCCCATATTTATATTCGTCCACGTACCGCCCCCGTGGCTGTGTTTTCAGGGCGTGCCACAATTTTCCAGAATCCACTCTATCACAAGGATGGAAACTGTGAGGATTCTGACCCTATTGACGGCTGATCCACTCCAACCTATGAGAAAGCATAGTATGTGCTAAAATTGGGTAAAATTCCATTGTCAGGCAGCGGGCGTGCACTTGATGCAGCCGCGCTAGCTTTCTATACGTTCAACACCTCCACTTCTGCTCTAACGGAAATGTCCAGCCAATACGGGAGTACAATCTCTTGGATGCGCCTCCAGATGTGCCTTGTAATGGCGGTCCGCAGTGGGGAGGCTGAAGTTTCTTTTAGCGTCGAGACTCACCGGTGTTGCACGCCCGAACTTTACAATCTTCCCCAGCCTGTCCCCCAGCCGTTATGAGAAGCTTTGGTGAAGGTGTAACAGCGTTTTTGTGCCCCGCTGCTCCGTGTGAAACAGCAAGGCCTCCCAGAATTAACCATTATCTTATAATCACTGCGCTGCGGAGATGCCAGCTGAAACATCCTCTCTAGGAGGCCAAATTGACCGTACGTGTATCACCGACCTCCTATCTAGCTAAGCCGCATTAACTGTGAGGTGGAATCAGTGGACAATTTCCCGTTAGGTTACCCTCGCTACTCAGCGCTCCTCAGCATTGATCCCTCATTCTTCATTTTCCGCCGATTTTCACGATTGCGTATGAGGTTGCTCTTACTGAAGCAGGTTGAGCTTGCCAGGCTTGAAGAAACCTTGGATAAAGTGGATAAAGAAGAGACGGACCGGCTGTCTCTGAGCTGCTTACTACAAGACTCAAATCCTGAACGAAAATGGATAATTGAGACAGCGACAAAGCGTCTTGAGGAATATGGTATGCTATGTTGGAATCAAGAAACTTAGAGATGCGATCATTGACGAAATGCATTGGAATTTGAAGACAAGCTCATAGACGAAGCCGAACGAGCTATCAACCGTCCCACCAGCAGCGAAAGAGATGTCAGAAGTGTAAAGAACTGGACTAAGGGTAACCCTTGCCTTGCAAGGTCAGAAACGGCTTATCTTAATGAAGGAGACGACCTCGCTAGTATCGCGGGCGTCCGTGATGAGACAATCTTTCGAATGGAATCTATTCTAGAAGATTTCATGGTCTGGTGGGACACTTACATCCAGTCTGTTCGTATATACCTCTATTGTGTTCTGTGTGGGTAATTGACAAACAGCCACAGCGTCTTTGCAGCGGCTCTCGCCGCAGCCGTAGGTACACGGCCGACCCGCATGTATTCTTTTTCGGGCCACGTCTTCAGCAGATGAGCCGTGGATTGATTGCGTGGATGACGATATTGACATTGCTTGTTCCGATTGCAATATTGAACAGTTTAGCCTCTTTGATTGGGCGATTCATTACAATCGTCATTGCCGCAGGAGTGGTGGTATTTTCTATGTCATTATTAACGAAGGCTAGGACACTGGAAGTATTTATGGCAGGGACAGCGTGAGTAAAACAATGCCTTTGTGCTTGTTGCTGATGGACTAATTCTATACTTTGTTAATGCAGATATGCTGCCGTTTTGGTAGTCTTTACGTCTAGTAATAATGGACTGAGCGCCGAATCGAACATTTCCTGCACTCCATAGCCTTCAATCCAAGGCTCTTATTAGATAGGATAGTATAGTTAAGAATGAAACGAAATAAAGTTGACAGCAATTGCTGAGGTTTCGAAAAGAAATTAGAGTAATAGCGATGACAAAGAAAATTTACCTGCTAAATGTTGATCTTGCACGAAGAATTTTTCGGTAACCTCAGTCTTATGATACAGCTTTATTTACTTTTATCTGTCTTTTTTGATGTAAAGAGAGACTTTCTGTGGTACCTGTCATAGATATTGCATTTGTGGAGAGCTGTGGAGAGCTGTGGAGCTCTGGAGCGCCGTAGGGAGTTCACCGAGGTAAAATTATTCCCGACTATGTTCGGGCGCCGGTTCTCGAAAATCCTCTCATTTAGGCTCTAGAACGTGTCTTAAACAACTGTGGCTGAGAGGGGAATGCTGTTATTCTCGTATGGATGACGCGCCTTCGCATGTGAGTAAGCTGGTGTCATACCTCCTTCCTAGTTGAACCATTCGCGTAAGGCGTCGTATTTTCGGATAGAGAATGAGAGGATAGAGTTTCTGGAGCCCAAATTTTGACGGCATTGATGGCATGAGACGGAGTGCCAGCCCTTTACGTCTCGTGGAGCACGAAAGGCCGTGACGGCGTGGAGGTCGAAGGAGTTAGGAGAGTCTGTAAATGCCTAGCTGCTCAGGTCTCGCTGTTAGCTCGGTCGCCTAGAACGTGTTCCCAGCATTGTGATGCTGGTGGAAAACCGGGCACGCAGCATGCTTTTCCAGGATTTTCCCCATCTACTTGTCCATGAACCAGTTGTACGTCTGCAGGTCGTGATAAGTAATTTAGCCTTCCCGCCAGGCGATCCTGCTTGGGAACAGCCTCGATGAATAGGAGTGGAGTACCACATCGGCGTGTTACCAGCCCCGCATCTCACCTTGTCGTTGCATCTGCCGTGCAAAGCACTAATGCCGCAGTCCCGACGTTTACCCAAGCCGTTGGCCGTTTGCGGAGCACGGCCGAAGCTTGGGCTGACGGCGGGCTGCGGGT